>JANAVB010019028.1:0-84462 GCA_029216955.1 Iris pallida | reverse complement strand
CTTCTTCTATTCCTCCACATCCCCTACCTATAGCAGTAGCCGTGCGCACACGCGAACGCTCGTATCGAAGAAAGAGAGCACGATAACTTTGCTATGCGTGCACAGAACAAACAACACACCTCATCGCCAGGCCACCATCACCTGGCCGGACCGCAGTGTGACCCCCGCCGGGCCACCGCCGCGCGCGCGGCCAGGAGCGAGCCAAACCGCAGCGCGTGTCGTCACGCGCAGCCACGACCACCCGTGTGACCCTTATATGCTTCGACGACATCGGTGACCCCCCCTCTGGTGGTCGTCGACCTCTTCGACGCATGATACGGGCTATTCGTGTCGTTTCGCACGAAATCCCATCGGGACGCACGAGAAATCGAAGTCAGAAATCGTACCTCGGGATAACAACTTCGTCACATTTTTTGAAAAATTTGACCGTTGGATCGTCGATCTCTTTTCACCATTACAATCTCAGTATATACACCTTCGCTCACCTGAAATTTCAATCGTTTGATAGATCAAAACTGACCACCAATTTGCTCGAATAAATTGCGTTATTTTGGACAGTCTTATGAAGCCAACTTCGTAAATTTATTTCTCCGCCATTGCAGCTCTGTTTGATGTACCACCAGTTCTTGTGTATAGCAGGTATAACCACCTTTGTGTCATAAATTTTTTAGCAACGTAGGATGTCGTTTGGTTGGTTGAAATCGATGCCAAAGTTGGCATTTTGATACCGTAATTTTCAACTTATAAAATTTTAATCTTGGACCCAGGACTCCGGATTCTAATTTCAACACCAGTAGTAGACTCGTGGCATCATTCTGGCATAAATTTATATAATTTGCTGAATTTGAAGCAACGTGGCCTCGACACGCATTTCTGTGCAAAATCGGGTCCCTTTTGTCCGAGTCAACGGGTCATTTTGATATTGGCTCATCAAAATTCAATTCTGGATATATCATTGGGTTCATATCGTCATTTTGGACTCGTTGACATATTTTTTGCTAGATTTAGAGGACTTTGGCTCTGGCACGCATTTTTGTGCAAACTAGGTCCCAACGTCCGTGTAAATAGATTATTTGGAGATCGGGTCATTGGAATCCTATTCTGGATATATTGTTGGTTTCATATCGTTATTCTGGACTCGTAGACATATAATTTGCTAGGTTTAGTGGACTTGTATCTTGGCACATTTTTCGGTGCAAAGCTTATCAACGGCGGACATCGTTTTGACCAAAATTATCGTTTTGCTCCTGTGTTCAAATTGGACTTATGGATAGGTTATCCAAGCTAATTTGACCATTCTGGACACGTTGGTGATATTTGTTTCATCATCCGATGATGTTTGTAGATTTTTTTATGTATCACCCTTAATTATAATTAATTCCTATTCATGTTAGTATTTCAGAATCCGTACGTCGAAACTGAGATCAGTCGATTCAAGTGATCTCACATCGCTGAAATTGACTAGGTGACAATGGTAATCGACAAATAAGATTGTTGACCTTACAGTTGATCATCTTGTCTCGATTTACGTGTCGTAGGTTTCACTGTACGAATAACGAGGTACAAACTTGACATTTTAATTACCTACATTTTACAATTCATATTATTGGCAATAATGATTATAGAGACGTATAACATAGTTCTAGGTGAAATAATAATTACAAGTGTCTTAGATAACCAACGGTAATAGGTGACTAGAAACGACCCAAGCTCCCTAGGTGGGAGTTATTAGTCATATGCGTAATATAGTGTGTGATAGAACTTTATTTGTGATTTGGGTTGATAGATATTTGCATGGAGTATGGTTCTCATGGATAGTGGGATAGACTTTAGTACTGCAGTCTCAACACAGTTCGGACAACTCCATGCAAGTGTACCTTGCCAATCTTGTACTTCAGTTTACAATATGTAGCTTTTATATATCTGCTTAGTTTTGTTATTACAACACCTAGAGCCATGTACGGTACTTCGCGTCCGAATCACATTTGTGTGTCGATGGACATTAGCGCCATCGGGTATCGATACTAGATATTCACATTTGCGTTATCGCGACAAATCGTTGCGGGGTACACTCTGACCCTAGGACATGTACATGTGATACTACATACTGATGGATTCCCGTACTTGATTACATCTTGCTAAACAGAAGGTCGTGTTGATACTAGGACGATGACATGAGATTCTTACACTGTATTTACTATTATGACTCGATGTCCTAGCTAGAGGGTCTGGCCGAGCGACTCGATGATACGATTCGTGAAGTCACATAAGAGGGAAGAACATACACCGTGCGTTTGGGCTACTTTCCCTCATAGTATGCCGTTGTCTCATTCCAGAGCTTCAGGGATTTCATAGTTTGACACAGCTCTCTTATCGGACTGTAGGGTATTCGTAGTTTGCTGGAGTGCCTATCAAGACTCCGAGGTACACCGTGACAGTCCGTATGTTCGAGTGATGTTTCTCAAATTGTATTTTAATATTAGTTGGCTATGTTAGATTCATCCACTTTATCAGTCTTACTATACTTTATTTATTCATTCATTACTGTCGTACAATTGGCCTGTATATTATGTACCATATTGTGTCCCTCTGAGGACCTGGTTTCCTTCCAGGTTGGCTAAGTAGGTTTTGTTGAGCGCCTTGCTGGATTGTTGATGGTATTCATTTCATTACAGGTATTCAATCTTTCAGAGTTATATGTTTTATTTACTGTTATTTGTATATGCTTAGTAGCCTAGTATTTATAGACTCATATTATCTTTTTGAGTCTAGTCAGACAAGTATGATTATTGGGCTGCAGACTAGTATTCATATTTTTCTTTCTCATGTTTCTGTTACTTGGATTGAGATATAGAGTTGATTGTAGTGATAGTTACACCATTTCGAACAGCTTACACGTATTATAGTCAGACTAGAGTCTGGTTGAACACATAGCTTACCAATGCCACATGGCTCGGTCTTGAGTATTTATGGGACTGGGGCGTGACAAGAAGCTTTCGCCTCTCTGCCGACGCATCCTTTGTTCCTCCGTAGATGCACTCAACGTCTACCGCGATGGAAGAATCGACTGCGATGGAAAAAATGATTGCAATGGAAAAATTGACCTCCTCATGTCCTATTACGCCTCCAGATATGTATTGGATTCCCTCTTCGATGATTCCATCGACTCAATGATCTTCGTCGTTGACTCCGACCGTGTCGGCTTCATCCAATTTGAGGAGTTCGAGTCTGTCCTCGGCCAAGTCTATAACCTTCTCATCGATGTCCTGCTCTTCGAGCTCAACACCCCCTCCTCCCTCTCCCTCCTCTACAAACTAATTATTGTTCTACCATTGCTGCTACAAAATTCACTCACTTCCTCTCCCTTTTTCGGAAGTGAAAGTAGAGAAAAATAGGATGACATGATGTAATGTAGAATCAAATCAACCTACTTCACTCTATTTATTCTAGTGCAGGCAAACAGCGGAAAATGAAAATTTGGGTTTGCAAATACAGAAAAACCTTTACTTCCGCATGAATTTCAAGCAACCAAACAAGCCCTTAGGCGCCCCAATATATGACTTTGTTTTAGCAAACAACTATTAAGCTTCAAAATACATAGAAACCTTCTTTCTTTTATCTTCTTTCCTACAACAATCAATTCTTGTATCTTCTTTCCCAAAACCTACATGCAACCACTAAAGTACATAGAAAACATCCTCCATTCTTTTATCTTTCATGCAACAATTCTTTTTTTTTATAGTTCTTTTCCAAAACCTACCTGCAACCACCAAACTATATAAAAAATATCCTCTATTCTTTTATCTTCTTTCCTACATCCACCAATTAAAGTTGTCTTTCAAGGAGTGTTCGCAAAAAGATTTTTCATTGCTTCAAAGATTGTTCGCATGAAGCACTTCGGAATTGCTTTCCATATAACTTAATTGGTTCTATTGTATATTGAAGGAGTATTTTGTGTAACCATGAAGTAAACTTTGTTACACAAAATTGAAAAGAGTAAATCCTTAAAGAAAGTGATATTTCATTCCTCAGAGCCAAATCCTATTTTTCTACTATTTTACTATCACATAGTAGTTTTGGGAATACTCATATGGATATTATTTAAAATTTAAAACTTATATTATAAAATTACTTTTGTAATATTTTTTTAGTTACGTTTTCTTGAAACTTGTTTCAAGATCTACCATGGTATATAATTTTTAGGTATACTATAAATTTTAAATCTTTAAAAAAAATTAGCGATTGGACCAAGACCTGGTCTCAAAAGTGTCCACAGGAAAGGAGGTCAAAGGAGTTGACTGTTAGTTATTGACGGTTTCTGTTAAAAGTGGAAGGTGTTATGTATTATGGTCAAACAAGTGGGGTGCAACAAAATTTTTTTATTTCAAGCAGGGTGCACCTTAAATTATTATAAAATGCATGGGGTGCAACTCAAGGTGCAACTTGGGCCGGGCAGCCCGATCCTCGGCTCGGGCCCGGTCTGGTAAAACCCGGTTTGGGCCGGCCCGAGCTCGGTTAACGACCTGGATCGGCCCGACCTAGTGAGCAAGCGATCCGGGCTGGGTCGCGCCTTCGGACCCGAAAGCCCGGATCGGCTGGCCAGGTTTGACCGCAGGTCCGGGCCGATCAAACTCGTAGAACCCGACCGGGCCGGTCAAACCCTAGAACCCGACCGGGCAGCCGGTCCAGGCCCGGTTCGGCCAATTTTATAATTTTTCTTAAAAATGTTTGGAGACCAAAATGACCATTTTATCCCATTTTACTTGCTATTTTTATACCGTTGGAAGGATATTTTTGGTCATTTTGTTAAAAATGACCAAAAGTTCTCTTATAACAACTCTTTTTTGGGGGTAAAGTAGGTCATTTTGCACCCAAAAAAATCTATAAATAGGCCATAAATTTTTAAACTTAATCACACCAACAAGTTCTTTCCTCTTATAATTTTTACAAGCAATCTAGTGTGAAAAGACGATTTATATCATGAATAATGATAACTACCTCAACAACTACAAGATCAGCAAGCGCAAGATCAGCAACCGGAACCTCAACACGCACCGTAAGAAGAGCTTGAATGAGAATCGAAAATTTGACATCATTTTAGCGAAGTTTACAATGAGCATGCAAGTGACGGTATCGTAAGAAGATACTCTACTAAAGTTCTTGTTGTATGTTTGCATTATAGGAAACGATTAAAATGGGACCATAGCCATGGTACAAAGAAGCTACACAGACATTTAAAATCATGTATCAATATCTAGTAACTCTTGTATGAGTCATTAATTGCAGTTTATGTACTAATAATCTTTTATGAGTCATTAATTGCAGTTTATGTACTAGTAATCTTATATTAATCATTAATTTTTAAATTATGCAAATCTTGTATTAGTCATTAATTTTTAAATTATGCAGATCTTGTATTAGTCATTCAATTATCTTGACATTAGTCATTAATTTTTATTTTCTAATTTTTTTTGGAAAAAATACTTGTAATGTTGTACTATAACTTTTACTTTCTAATTTCTAATTTTTTTAAACCTAAATGGCAGAAAGTAAAATAATTTTTTTTGGTTTTTTCCAAAAACAGGAGATCCAACGCTGAGCCGGCCCGACCCAAGCTCGGTTTAGCCCGGTCCGCCCAAAATCGGGCCATGGGTCCGGGCTGGGCTCGATTTTTCTTCCTTCAGGCCGACCGGGTCCGGCCCGGCCCAGGCTCGGTCGAAACCCTTGTTAGCAATCACCCCAATAAAACGCGTATTATACGCGAATTTTTTCGTATCTTACATAAACGTATAATACTTACGTACGTTTAAAAAATTCGGACTTGTACACGAATTTTAAGCCTGTGGAGTTTTAAACACATACCGTACGAATTTTTAAAACATTCGGCCAAAAAAACGTGACTGAAAAATCCAACAGTTTTCACTTTCTTGACTCTTGCTACTATTAAATATTAAGACTGGCACAATTATCAAAAAAAAAAAAGAAAAAATCTCACAACTGTAACCAAAAAAAGAAACCTAAGAATCTTTGCACATATTGCTTGCAACAATCAAAGAAAAATCTTTCGATTTTTCATCATACTTTCACTTTCTTTTCTTTATATAATGTTCCCCAACCTCATCTTATTCTCACACTGAATCCTTGTTTATGAAGGAGTAGAGGTGGGTGGGCCATATATATATGCCGAATTTTTAGTGCCGAATTTGTTCATATGAAACGTACTAAACACGAATTAAATCTAATCCGAATGTTATTCGTTAGACGATTTTTTGACCGAATTTTTTACCGTATTTTACTTATATTGTGCCGATTTATACTCATACTTTTGTCGTTCCGAATTTTTTTCGTTTGCCGAATTGCTAACAAGGGTCGAAACCGGTCAACAATGGGCCCGGGCCGACCCAGGTAACATCTTGAGATGCAACTCAAAATTTGTCAAAAAGATTTCTAAAACGTGGTTGAATTTTTTTTAAAGCCGCTTATAAAAATTGGGAAGATGCTTTTCAAAAATTAGCAGCAATACCAGAGCCTAATTAAGCAAAAAAAAAAACTCTCTCTCTCTCTCTCTCTCTCTCTCTCTCTCATCCTTATTGCAGACAATCATGGAGTCGAAGTGCGCTCGAGTAGAGGGACATGGCGGCGCTGGCGATTTAGTAGAGAGGCTCCCGCAAGCCGTACTAATCGAGATACTCTCGAGGCTCGACCTCGACTCTCTGTGCTCGGCAGCTCCGGTCTGCAGAGCCCTCCGCTCCTCGGTCTCGCAAACTCTAGCTCTCATCCTCTCCCTCGACCTCTCCGTCAGTACTTTCTCCGACGCCTCCCATTAATTCTACTCGATTTGACTATTTTTCTGTAATTTTTAGGGTTAAGGGAATCAAAATTGTTCCCATATGTGTAATCTTTGCAAATTTGGTAAAGTTTGCGCGATTCGCACTTGGTTTGTACCTAAAGCTGTCATTTGGACATTTGCCAACAATCTTCGCCTTGTACTATTTGATTCATAGAAAATAAAAAGCTTCTTTTTGTGTTATATTAACAAAATTTCCTTTATCACATAATTATTAGTAAAGATACCCCCTTTTCAACAATTTACATCTCAGAAGGATCATTTTGGACATTTCACCTTTGGTTTGAGCCCCAAATTTTCACCTTTGCTACGAATGGATGATGGTAAATAAGATTTGATAGAGTTCTTAGGATCGGTTGTCAATCTAACGTCAGCCATCTATGTTGGTGTTAAATTTCTAGCAAAGGTACGGAGCATGAGAGAGTCATGCCATAAAACCTAGATGACCAGTTGGTAGGTATGTAGACCTTCATTTTGGATACACAATTTAAGCTCATGCAGCCAATGAGTACCATTCAAGTTCCCTAGACTATAAAGACAAAAGAGTCTACACAAAGTGGTAAGATGAAACAATTTGCTATAGGGAATTGCGCTCATCTTTACTACACATAAAGCCGCAAGTGAAAACTTATGACAATCCCATCTGTTGGCGCTATGGTCTTCTTTGAATTTTTTTTCATCTTTGAGTCATGAACCTTCTAACTTGAGATGTGTTGGATTTGATGATTGTGCTCTACTCTTCTTTTTCTGCTTCTTTCCTAGATAATGTTTCTGTTTAGCTATTTTCTTCAGTTTATGTGGTTGTCATTGAGAAGTTGGTACGGAGTTCGACTAATCATTTCTATTTTGCAGGGATTTTCTCCTAGCACAAATATTCTTAACAGTGTTATTAGAGATAATAGAATCCTTCGAAGTCTCACACTTGATTGTAGTCGGCTGAATGATACTTCGATCCAATATTTCCTCAAAGAGCATCTCCAAGAGCTAGTGTTGTTCAAATGCTCCCATTTCTCTTCACACATTTTCACTGCAATCGGAGAAAGGTGCCCTGAGTTAAGGTATGGAATATACTAGCCACAACTTGTGTTAAGAAGTACATGAAGTTATAATGAAAAAAAATGTATGAGCAACTGCAAGGTCATTAATGCCTATTATTATTCCTGTGAAACTGTGGGCATCAATTGGCAGGAGGCTTGTTGCTTACATCCTAAAGGATGCAGGTTCGAGGCACGGAAACAACCTCTCCATATATGGGTGTAAGATTGCGTACATCGTGACCCTCCACAGACTCTGCATAAGCGGGAGCCTCGTGGCACTGGACGCCCGTTTATTATTCTTGAGAAACCTATTTTCAACTGTTTAGATATTAGTGAAGTTCCCAAAATAGATTATATAGCTTGGGATGCTGATTTATTCTATCTATTGCATACACATTATATAAATTGAGGATAAGATGAGGGAAATTCATTCTATGGATCAGAGTAGAAAGGTATAGTGGTTTATTGACAGCTGGAATGGCATAAAGAGAGTATAAAGAAAGATTCATGTAGCTGACCCTAAATACTTGAGACAGGCTTTTTGATGTTTTGTTAGTGTCTTGACATTATAATCTAATTGAATGACAATATCAACGTTGTCACGTCCCGATTCCGTAGAATCGATAGTCGTCCCCCGGGCGTGATGCCGTGCGAACCTAAGTTGCGATCGCACAAGGCATAGTCATAAGGTTATCCGAAATACAACATCAAGTTAGAGTACGCAGAGAAATTGAATGACACATTTGAAATAGAAATAGACTTTTTCATTGATGATAATAAAACTTTACATAGACTCCTTTACAATCATTGCTGCGCGGGCTACAACATGACTCGACTTACAAAATGAACGCCGATGAGATAGTCGTTCCATACATTACATCCCTTTTTACAAGCAAAAATCATTACACATTTCCACCTGCTATCGAGGCGAGTCGAGTCGTCATCTTCTTTTGGACTGAGTGCGGGTCTTCTTCTAAAGGAATCCAGAAACAAGCCTTCACACGGACGAGGCTTCAAAAGTGTCCACGACGCCTTGAGATTTAAGTGGCACGGCCTTCGTGGTTCGGGGTACCTGCATGGAGAGCGAGGATCAGTACATTACACTTTGTACTGGTGCGTGGCAAGTTAAGTTCCAAGCTCTCATTTGGTTGATGAGTCTATATGACTTAGTTCATGAATGTTTCTAACCATCCTAATGAATTTCAAGCGAGCAATGACAAGCATAATATAATTTACGTTGGAACTTACCCACGGCAGGCCGCGCTGCGCCTTATGAGACTTACCATGTTCTTTCCTGTCAATTGTTATCATTTTTCATACCAAGTGCAATATTACGTGTGATTGGCCACTGGCATAACAAGCCATCCTGGACGTATAGCTTCGTTAATCGGGGTCCTTCCAACGCGGGTAGCGAGCCCCCTTTTGGAAGTCCCCGCTTAACCCGTGCTATCATCCAGCACAACTATACCCTGTTTTCTCCTAGGCCGAAACGGTCCCGTGGCCCCGGGTTGCCGCTCGAGGAAACTATCGTCTTGTCGACAAGTTGTCCTTGACCGTGCATATAACAAATTTAGTTACTAAGGTATAGCCTACATTCTCTTTGAAAACTTGATCATTTTACCGTGTTCGTGCCCTTGCATTCATTCTTTCTTCCGCACAACACTATCGATTTACTTAAGAAGGGGTCGAGAAGAGAAGGGTCAGTCACTCACTTTGAGTTTACTTCGGCGAGAGAACTTGTTGGTCGCGCTAGACGTCGCCTACGCGATTACCTGAAATCGCACAAGCAACCGATTAGAACACTGCATTATTCAAGTAGTTTGATAGGAAATGCGAGTTCGAAATGCAAGCCATGAAAACCATCGAAAATATTCACGAAAGCGCATTCAGGAAAACAAAGCCAAAACAACGCAAGCGGCGTGAAAAGCAGAGCAACGGGAGGTCTCTCCCGACTCAGCCGCAGAGTCAATCCTCGAGGCGCAACCCGCTGAATATGGGACTTGGTTCCGAAGAAGACATTCCATAACGAGGAATGGATCTTAATTCAACCGTTCCCGCTCGATCGACTCGGTCGATCCCGACCTATCGGTCCCGACCGAATCGATAGCAACAGTGTTCCTTTCTCGCGCACCCCGTGGACAGAGTACGGGGCACGATGTAGGGACTGGGCACTACACCATAACCAACTAAGAAAAAGTTTCGTCCTCGAAACTTAAAATAGAACCTACCTCTACGAGAACAACGAAGGAAACTTTTCCTTCATTTCTGACTCAAGCTCCCACGTCGACTCCTCGACTGAATGGTTTCTCCAGAGGACGCGGACGAGGGGAATAGCACGGTTGCGGAGAAGTTTATCATTGCGCTCCAAGATTTGCACCGGCTCTTCGACATATGACAAGTCCGCCTTCAGGTCCAGCTTACCCAAATCCACAACATGGTTCGGATCATGCACGTACTTCCTCAATTGCGATACGTGGAAGACGTCATGTACCTCTGACAACGCAGGCGGCAAGGTGATTTGGTAAGCTACCGGGGCGACTCGCTTCAATATTTCGAACGGGCCAACAAATCTTGGGCTTAGTTTCCCCTTCGCACCGAACCTGGAAACTCCACACATAGGCATCACCTTCAGGAATACATGGTCGCCTTCCGAGAACTCGAGGGGGCGTCGGTGCGTGTCAGCATAGCTTTTCTGCCGGCTTTGTGCTATCTTCAATCTTTCTCGTATCAACTTGACCTTCTGCACAGTCTGCTCCACCAGCTCCGGACCAAGTATCTGCCGTTCCCCGACTTCATCCCAGCAAATGGGCGATCTACACTTCCGGCCGTACAAAGCTTCATACGGCGCCATTTGGATGCTGGACTGATAGCTGTTGTTGTATGCAAACTCGGCCAGCGGTAGATGGACGTCCCAACTTGACTTCAAGTCGATCGCACAGAGTCGTAACATGTCTTCGAGAATTTGGTTCACCCGCTCTGTTTGGCCATCAGTCTGAGGATGATAAGCTGAGCTGAACTTCAACTTAGTCCCCAGTGCTGAATGAAGACTACTCCAGAAGCGCGCTACGAACCGTCCATCTCGATCCGAGACGATAGAAACTGGGACCCCGTGCAGCCGAACTATTTCATCAAGGTATATCTGAGCAAGGCGGTCGACGCTCCAAGTAACTTTCATGGCGATAAAGTGCGCTGACTTGGTTAGTCGATCGACGATGACCCAGACGGCGTCGTTTTCCCGCGGCGGCGTCGGCAATCCAACAACGAAGTCCATAGTGATGTGATCCCACTTCCACTCTGGAATGGCGAGGTTCTGCATCTCCCCGCCCGGTCGCTGGTGCTCGGCTTTGACTTGCTGACAGGCCATACATTTTGACACAAAGAGCGCTACGTCCCTCTTCATGCCGTGCCACCAAAAGACAACGCGGAGGTCCTTATACATCTTGGTGCTGCCAGGATGCAAGGAATATTTTGCATAATGCGCCTCCGACATTATCTCCCTTCTAAGTTCTGCATTGTCCGGTACGCATAGCCGTCCCTTCACACGCAACACTCCCGACTCGTCCTCTGCAAAGTCAGACGCTTTCCCTGTTGATATTAGCTTCCGCATCTTCTCCAGGTAGGGGTCGTCCTTCTGTGCAGACTTGATCCTCTCCAGTAGGCTCGGTTCCACCCGCAGTTGCGCCAGTTTCACGTCCCTGAAACGAACTCGGAGCTCGATGCCCATTCCTTCCAAGTCACGCAGCAGTCGGTTGTTGATACATAATGAAGCCAAGTACTTCCGGCTCAGCGCATCCGCTACCATATTTTTCTTGTCCGGCGTGTAGTCGATCGATAAGTCATAGTCTTTGATTAGTTCGAGCCATCGCCTCTGCCGCAAATTCAGTTCTTTCTGGGTGAAGAGATACTTGAGGCTTTTATGGTCCGTATAAATCCTGCACGCCACGCCATAGAGATAGTGACGCCACAGCTTCAACGCGAACACAATTGTCGCTAGTTCTAGGTCGTGCGTGGTGTAGTTCTTCTCGTGCGGCTTCAACTGCCGGGAAGCAAAAGATATCACCTTATCCCGCTGCATGAGCACACACCCCAAGCCCTGGCCAGAAGCATCGCTGAAGATTTGAAATCCCTCCGTCCCTTCAGGAAGAGCAAGTATCGGGGCCGAAACGAGCCGTTGTTTGAGCTCCTGGAAGGAAGCTTCACAGTCGTCTGACTACTTGAATGCGACTCCTTTCTGGGTGAGGCGAGTCAACGGCGATGCGATCTTCGCGAAGTCCTTCACGAAGCGTCGGTAGTATCCCGCCAAGCCTAGGAAGCTTCGAATTTCGCTAACTGATGCGGGCCGTTTCCAATCAGCAACTGCCTCGACTTTCTTCGGATCGACTACGATGCCCGCGGCGGAGATGATGTGCCCAAGGAATGAGACGCTGTTCAGCCAGAACTCGCACTTGCTCATCTTCGCGTACAACTGATTCTCTCGAAGGGTTTGGAGTACCGTCCGCAGATGCTCTGCATGTTGCGCTCGATCCTTCGAGTAGACGAGGATGTCGTCGATGAAGACTACTACGAACTTGTCAACGAACGGACGGAACACCCGATTCATTAGATCCATGAAGACGGCAGGGGCGTTCGTCAGACCGAACGACATTACCAAGAACTCGTAGTGGCCATAACGAGTGCGGAAGGCAGACTTCGGCACGTCATCTGGCTTGACTTTGAGTTGGTGATAACCCGATCGTAGATCAATTTTCGAAAACACCGTTGCACCTTGGAGTTGGTCGAACAAGTCGTCGATGCGGGGCAGGGGATATTTGTTTCGGACGGTGGCTTTATTCAGTTTCCGATAGTCGATGCAGAGCCGCATCGATCCATCCTTCTTCTTCACAAATAGCACGGGCGCACCCCACGGCGAGACACTCGGACGGATAAATCCTCTGTCGAGTAATTCCTGAAGTTGTGCCTTCAATTCTTTCAATTCTGCAGGGGCCATTCTGTACGGAGCCTTCGAGATCGGTCGGGTGTCGGGGAATGTGTCGATGGTGAACTCTATTTCTCGATTGGGCGGCATGTCGGGTAGCTCGTCCGGGAACACGTCTGGGAATTCTGCCACAACGTCGGTCTCTCCTGCGTTTGCACCATCCTGTCGCATGTCTCGAACGGAAGCTAGATAGCCTTCGCACCCGGAATGCAGCATCCGTCGAGCAGATATTGCGGAGATCACCATGCAGGTCGGCGACGCCTCACCACACGAGTAGCAGAATTCAGGCACTCCAGGTATGCGGAATGTGACCTTCTTTTCAGCGCAGTCTATGGTTGCGTTGCACGGACCGAGCCAATCCATGCCTAGTATGATGTCGAAGTCCTTCATATCTAGAACTATCGCATCAAGACCGATCTTTTGACCCCCAATACATATGGTTCCTCCCCCGCAGGCTAAGTTTGTGAGTAGTGGCACACCCGAAGGCATACTTATGCTAAGGTCGAAGTCTAACAACATTACAGGGAATTTGTGCTCGGTGGCGAAGTCCGCCGATATGAAAGTATGTGAAGCGCCTGAATCAAATAACACACGAGCAGGTATATTATTGAAACTCAATATACCTGTCACGACAGTGTCGCAAGCGAACGCCTCGTCCCGAGTCAGAACAAAGACACGCCCCTGAGCATTATGGCGTCTGTCTTGGTTGTTGAGTTAAGTGGGCTGAGGAGGTCGGGGCGCCTGTCCTCGATTTTCTTGAGGGTTTTGTTGTGGCGGGATGTTGCGTTGTTGTCTTTTTGCCATGCAGTTTCGAGCTCGGTGGCCCTTTTCTCCGCAAAAGTAACACCCTCCTTCGCTGACGAAGCACTTGTCGGTGGTGTGTCCAATGGAGCCGCAATTGGCACAGCGGGGTCGTGGATGGTTTCCCTGATAGCCGCCGTGGTTTGGACGCTTTGATGCGTGATTGTTGCCTCCCATATGGCTAGGACGTTTGTGATTGGAGTGGCGCACAACGTCGTCAGCACTGGAAGGATGCAGGTTCTCAAGGCGGAGGGCGTGATTCAGAGCCTCGCCTACGGTCTTGTACTCCGGGACACCGACATGCGCACCGATAGAGTGTCGCAGACCCACTTCGAACCGTCGCATACGGCACTCTTCAGCAGGCAGAAACTGGCTAGCAAACTTAGACAACTTGTTGAATTCTGCGGCGTACTGTTCCACTGTCCGGCTCCCTTGCTTCAACTACATGAATTCATTCTCCTTTGCTTGACGAACGGCTGACGGAAGGTACTGGACTTCAAAAGCTTTGCGGAACGTGGCCCAAGAGATCGGCACAGTAGTGTTGTCCGGTCGGATCGCTCGCTTGCGCACGGTCCACCAGTCGTGCGCGTTCAACCGTAGTTGAAGTTGTGCGCAGGCGACTTGCTTGGATTCTTCAATGCCGAGCAGCTCGAAGTGATCTTCCAGCTCTTCCAACCAGTCGATTGCCATGGAGGGACCCTCGGTGCCGCTAAAGGAAGTGCGGCACGCCTTCTTGAATTCTGACACTTCAAAGTTGTACTTTTTCGGTGCCGCTGGTTGACGCTCGGGATCCTCCGTGTCGACATCAATGGGTTTGATCGCCGGCACGGTGACGGTAGGCGTAGTCGTAGAATTCCCGTTGGCCGCCATTGTCTGGACGATCTGCTGCAGGGTATCTAGCTGCTTTTGCTGAAGTTTGGCACGAGCTTCGAACTGGGCCTGTCGTTCCTCTACTTGTTGATGTCGGTTCTCGGACTGGTTTCGCTGCGCCTCCATCATGCGCAGCATCCTTTCGATGGTATCGTTAGAAGGTCCGGCCCGCGGACGATGCGAACTACTAGAGCCGCTTGAAGCGCTCTGTTCTTGCTCGGCCGTGGGTTCCGTCACTTCTGCGATACGAAGGCAAACGCATCAGTCACAAAATATTACGGACTCATTGTATGGAACAACTTATCTCATCGATGCGAGGTCAAAGGATGTAAAGCCGTGCTCTGATACCATTATGCCAGGCCTCGATTCCGTAGAATCGATAGTCGTCCCCCGGGTGTGATGCCGTGCGAACCTAAGTTGCGATCGCACAAGGCATAGTCATAAGGTTATCCGAAACACAACATCAAGTTAGAGTACGCAGAGAAATTGAATGACACATTTGAAATAGAAATAGACTTTTTCATTGATGATAATAAAATTTTACATAGACTCCTTTACAATCATTGCCGCGCGGGCTACAACATGACTCGACTTACAAAATGAACGCCGATGAGATAGTCGTTCCATACATTACATCCCTTTTTACAAGCAAAAACTATTACACATTTCCACCTGCTATCGAGGCGAGTCGTCATCTTCTTTTGGACTGAGTGCGGGTCTTCTTCTAAAGGAATCCAGAAACAAGCCTTCACACGGACGAGGCTTCAAAAGTGTCCACGCCGCCTTGAGATTTAAGTGGCACGGCCTTCGTGGTTCGGGGTACCTGCGTGGAGAGCGAGGATCAGTACATTACACTTTGTACTGGTGCGTGGCAAGTTAAGTTCCAAGCTCTCATTTGGTTGATGAGTCTATATGACTTAGTTCATGAATGTTTCTAACCATCCTAATAAATTTCAAGCGAGCAATGACAAGCATAATGTAATTTACGTTGGAACTTACCCACAGCGGGCCGCGTCGCGCCTTATGAGACTTACCATGTTCTTCCCTGTCAATTGTTATCATTTTTCATACCAAGTGTAATATTACGTGTGATTGGCCACTGGCATAACAAGCCATCCTTGACGTATAGCTTCGCTAATCGGGGTCCTTCCAACGCGGGTAGCGAGCCCCCTTTTGGAAGTCCCTGCTTAACCCGTGCTATCATCCAGCACAACTATACCATGTTTCCTCCTAGGCCGAAACGGTCCCGTGGCCCTGGGTTGCCGCTCGAGGAAACTATCGCCTTGTCGACAAGTTGTCCTTGACCGTGCATATAACAAATTTAGTTACTAAGGTATAGCCTACATTCTCTTTGAAAACTTGATCATTTTACCGTGTTCGTGCCCTTGCATTCATTCTTTCTTCCGCACAACACTATCGATTTACTTAAGAAGGGGTCGAGAAGAGAAGGGTCAGCCACTCACCTTGAGTTTACTTCGGCGAGAGAACTTGTTGGTCGCGCTAGACGTCGCTTACGCGATTACCTGAAATCGCACAAGCAACCGATTAGAACACTGCATTATTCAAGGAGTTCGATAGGAAATGCGAGTTCGAAATGCAAGCCATGAAAACCATCGAAAACATTCACGAAAGCGCATTCAGGAAAACAAAGCCAAAACCAACGCAAGCGGCGTGAAAAGCAGAGCAACGAGAGGTCTCTCCCGACTCAGCCGCAGAGTCAATCCTCGAGGCGCAACCCGCTGAATATGGGACTTGGTTCCGAAGAAGACATTCCATAACGAGGAATGGATCTTAATTCAACCGTTCCCGCTCGATCGACTCGGTCGATCTCGACCTATCGGTCCCGACCGAATCGATAGCAACAGTGTTCCTTTCTCGCGCACCCCGTGGACAGAGTACGGGGCACGATGTAGGGACGGGGCACTACAAACGTGACACCCTTTGCTGTTCTTCTTGTTCATTTGAATTCTAGGACAATATGTTATGGAAAAGAGTTAATTGCAGACCACCCACCCCCTCCCTTCCACACACGACCTCAACTGTGGGGAGGTAGACCTTGAAGCTATAAAATGCAACATTTGCATTGCGTCTTGGATGATTGTTTGTGCTAAGATGTTTAGCTGTATTATGCTGTCAAGGAATTATAGGCTTGAAATTTGGACTGCTGATATTATAGCCTATGATCTCAACTCCTTGTCTGCTAAGATGCCTAGATTACTTTTAAGTTTAAGCGGTATTATGCAATCAAGGATTTATAGGCTTGAACTGTATATTACTGATATTATAGCCTATGATCTCAACTTCTTCTGCTTGGGGACAGCTCAAGCTTGTGGTCTATGAATAAATATCTGAATAAATTAATATACTTTTTATAATTTATGGCACGCTCACATGGTCAGGAGTTTTCTAATACAAATCTGTTTGAAATACAAATCTGTCGGATCATCTCTTAACTCCTGGACTGAATAAATGGAAAAGAAACAATGATCTATAAAAAGTGTCATCCTCTATACATGATTTTTTTTCTTTATGATCTAATGTAAAAAATATATATAGAATATCTGTTTTTAAATGTATATCCATACGTAAGTCTTGCTGTAGCATCTTTTATGGACATTTGAATTTATATTCAAGTGAAAGTTTGTGTGTGTTCGATGTTTAAAATGAACCACTCCAAATGCAGTCGCCTAAGTAGTGGCAATGTATCTAAAATAAATATTGACCATTTAATCCACTTTATTTGGTAATCCTCCGGCAATAGCATCTGTTATGTTTGCTTACCTCTGGTTTCTGGGACTGTATTGTTTAATGTTTATTGTTGTAATGAGCAGTTCCGCCAATACTTTCTATTAGGATCCTTATTAGAAATTGGGATTTGGCCCAAATTTAATAATACTCAGGCTCTTCTCTGCGACTTAATACTCGTCGGTCTCTCATCCGTTGAAGTGGATCCTGTCAGTATATCTTAGAAGGCTCGCACATTATGTTACTTGCTACACTGTCATAGTATGTTTGATCTCAAGTAACGTAAACAAAGCCTTCTAGACTCCCTTCATAGAGACCTTTTCTTTCTGCTCCTTTTGTTTCTTTACTGCTGACTTGAGACATTTCACTCCTCTCTGAGATTTGTGAATGTCACGACCCATCCCAAATAATCTGGGTCTAGTCGGATCATGCCCAGCCTGCACCGTTGTGAGACGGCGGCAGTAAGCTGTATCAAGTAGTGAAACACAAACATGCAGAAGATCTAACGGAAATAAAACATTTTATTGAATTGAAAGTGAGTCTGAAAGTAACCACCATTAATAACAACATTCAAAAGAAAATTCATTTATTACATTAATCACTTTATAAACCTTTTTGACTAGAAATCGTTTTAAAAGAGGAATATACATAGTTTATAGTACCATTTTCTAACAAAACTTTTATTTAATAACAATAACTTTTAAATGAATAAATATTTAACCACTATAAATGAAATAACTCAATCATTTATTTGGTTTATAAATTCTACAACATAACATTACAATTTAAGAGATAATCCTAACTTTAATTTAAACCAATTAAATCATTTAAACCATATTTTAAATTATTAAGGTTAATCCATAAATCAACTAATACCAAATAAATATGTATAAAGTTTCCTAATATGTATATTATTACCACATTGCTAATTACAACACAGAAAGCTAAAATATTAAACCACAGAACCTAATAAAACAATTCTACAGAACCAAAATAATAATTTACAGGATAGACTCTACGGCCAGAATGACAAATGGGTTTCTGTGAAGAAAATGACAGAGAGAAATAGGAAGAGTTTACCCAAACTTGCACGAAGGAGTACCGAGGGGAGGCCTCGGACTCGGAACGACGTCGGAATGACGAGCACGGACACGTGCGCGCACACAGCGACGGAGACGTGCACGGAGGCACGCGGAAAGCGGAGAAACGCCGGGCGGAGGGTGCGCGCGGGGGGTCCGGCGGGGCTGCGCCGGGGTCGGGTGGCGCTGGCGGCGGGGTCCGGTGAGCGCGGCAGCGGGCGGGGCACAGGAACGGCGGCCGGCGGGTACGGGAAAGGTGGGGGAGTGGGGTGTTGTTACGACGGGAACGTCGAGGGGAGTCCGACGGTGGTCGCGGCTTGGAAAACGGTGGAGTAGGGAGGAAATGGTGAAGGTTTGAAGAAGGTGGAAGAAAGAAATGGGATGCTGTGATGGTGGAGAAGTTTCTGTTCTGGGGTTACGTAGAGATGGTGGAGTAGGGAGTGGGCGCACAATTAGGATCGGGGAGTGAGAACCGGTGAGTGGGGAAAGGAATGGGCTTGGGTTGGGTTTAAGTTATGGGCTAAACTCATGGGCTTGGGTTAAGGGCCAACAAACAATATTAAATAAATAAATGAACACAACAAAACATGGGTCTTACAGTGAACTTTTGATTTCAATGTCTGCATATGATTGACCATGTACAAAGAGAAATTGCTATGGCTGTATTCTATTTTATGAAAGCCAACAAGTGGCAAACTGAAACCATCAACTTATTAAATGTCAAATAAAGTTTTGAAGTAATATGTCATATCTCGTGTAGCATGCAATAGTGAATTGTGTAATATGGTCAGAGAAATGGAAAATATTGAACTCATCACGTACCAGTTGAATGCAGGCTTTGCATTAATATTGTACGATACGCGATACTTGTCAACGAGTATCAGTTGGTCGTATAAGATGGATCAAAATTTTGGACGATACACATTTTGTATTGTTCAATACAATGCATATCTTCTGATACGTAATATCGTATGATACATAGAACTTAAGTTAAATGACTACTTATCAGGTTGGGCCCATAGGTTTCCACTCTTAGACCTGACTCACTCATTTACATCAGGAAGCCCTATACTTTTTTTGTCCTTTCTTCATTCCTGAATCCACTAAATCTTAGTGGCTCCTCCACAGCTCTGGTCCCTCCAGATCACCTCAGCATCTCTCCTTAGTCTCCAAACCAAATGCCTCATGACCAGACCTCTACACCAGATGACTTCAGACCTCTAGGCATCCTCTAGCCCTTCGACGACCCTCCCGGCAACCGGCGAGTGGCGACCCTCTAGACGTCCTCCATATCTTTAGTGATCCTCCGATGGAATATCCGGCCAACAACAAAGAGTTATTTTCAATTTTGTTTGTTTTTGGTTCTGATAGCTATGGCTTTTGTGGGGATCTTTTTTTTGATAGAACAAATATAATTTGGTGATGTTATTACTGTTGTTTGGGTCAGGATTTAGGAACAAATAGAATTTGATGGTATTCTGTTTGGCCAACTAGTGCAACATATATATATATATATATATATATTTGCACTTTGCATCAGCAACAAGTATAATCTTTTTAGTGATGTTTTGCTGTTAATATTCATTTTTTCTGGTGACTGTTATTTTATTGCACTTGCAAAACAGATGAGAAAATTATATTAAATTGTCTTTCTCTATGCATTTATGAAGTATAGACCTAGGATTATTGTATCATGTGATATGATACACGAGCTAATTGATACACGATACGTGTCTCTACTTGCTAGTTGACAACCTAGCTATAGAGAATGTTTGCATATAGCAGTATACATTGCCCAAGTCTTTTCATTCATTTGTTGAACATTAATGGACATTGGTTAGTGATTGTTTTTTATGAAAAATGCCTGTGAGCCCATCATAGCTAACGTCATTGTTAGCTGAGTCTAATGTTCTAATTCTTGGGGTTTTATGGTTAGGATACTTGCCTCTTGTTTTCAACATTCCTTTGAATTTTATATGTAATTTGAAGTATAAATTTATGAATAGTTCTTTGATGGATTGCAGTATCCATATTGATAATCTTGCTGCATTTAACTAAGTGCTGGCCTTTGCATGAGCTCCAACCATGAGGACAGCTTGACATAGCCTGAAAATCTGTCTTTTGGTTTTATGGCAGACTGCTGACGTTGGAAGTAGTCAATCACTCTGAGCTTGAATCACCTGATGCCTGCAAGGAAGCCTTAGATCTCATGGCTAAGGGATGCTTGCACTTGGAGGTGATGTCACTTGACAAGTTTCTTGTTTACAGAAACCGCCTGTAGGAAAGTAGTGATTTTCTTAACAGAGTGTAATCTGTGTCTGCTATTGTGCAGTCTCTCTGCATAAAATTCCCCGACCAGTATACAAGCCCAGGTGATTATGAATTTACTGGAATTGTCCTGCCAAATAACATCAAAAGTTTGATATTACAGCCTATTTCTATTCGGCAAGCAATGGTCCTGATTCCCATGGGTTCAATGCTGCGATCACTTTCCCTTGTTCTGACCGAAATAACAGATATACTATTGGCCTGGATTGCTTTTAAGCTTCCTGTCCTTGCAGAGCTATGCCTTGAAGACAGACCACTACAAGAGCCACCAATGCACAGAGACTTAACCAACACAGGACTTCAACTTTTAGGCCTTTGCAGAAATTTGACAGTCCTCTCTCTAACACGAAGTAAAGAAAATTGCACAGCCACTTTCAGAAGGGTAAATGATGTTGGAATGCTACTTCTAGCTGAGAGATGCAAAGGACTTGAATCAGTAAGACTTGCTGGGTTCTCAAAAGTGACTGATGCTGGCTATGCATCTATTTTTCATTCTTGCGTAAACCTAAAAAGGTTCGAAATTGTTAATGCACCCTTCTTGTCAGATTTGGCATTCCCTGATGATTGCAATGCCTCGAGCTCCCTGATTGATGTGAGGTTGATATCGTGCAAACTTCTAACCAGTGATACTGTAAAATCCCTCTCCTTATGTCAAAATTTGGAAGTAATTGACCTGTCAGGTTGCAGAAGCATCTCAAATGCCGGGTTAATTGCACTTAAGGACCTCCGTAAGCTGACTACACTCGATCTGGCTGGAGCTGATATTACTGATAATGGCTTATCATCCCTTGGCATGGGCAATTCTCCAATTGCTTCTTTGTGCCTAAGAGGCTGCAAAAGGATTACTGATAGAGGCTTGTCTCTACTGTTGCATGGAAACGGTGTCATTTCTAGAACTTTAACAAAGCTCGACCTAGGTTACCTTCCAGGGATATCAGATAGAGGCATTACTACAATAGCTGAACTCTGTTCACAACTCGCAGATCTCTGTGTCCGCCATTGTTTCTTTATCAGTGATGCATCTCTTAAAACTTTGGGGTCACTGGCGGGGCTTCAGGGCGATAGAAGGCAAATTAGAAAGCTTGATCTCTACAACTGTTGTGGCTTATCGATTTTGTCATTTGATCTTTTAGCTCGCCCTTATTTTCTTCGACTGCGCTGGCTCGGTGTGGGAAATACAAGGTTGTCAGGTAGAGGCAAAGAAAAACTAGTTGAACTCTCTAGGGCGCGACCTGGCCTAAGCGTATGTCTCAGTGGCTGCGAAATGGGCTGTAATGTTGGATGGTCGTTTCATGAATGCATGTGAAACTTCAAAAAGGGTGTATAATACTTCCAAGGGTACGACAGTTGATGGATGTATGGTGGTTCCTTAATATGTAAATTATATGGCAGGATGCTTTTGACGTACTGCAAGTGTTTTTGAATGATGAATTCTGTTTCTGCTTATTGTGTTGCAGTTGAGTAGCTGCTCTGACCATGTATGTTTTTGGTCTTTCCCTGTACTTTTCTGGTTTCATATTTTTGGTTAATGTTCATTTCAGTTACAGATGTGTTGATTGAGGGATGGACAGTGCACTTTGAGCAAAGCATACAAACTAAACACACAGCTTCTATTAATTTCTATATTCCATATTGATAGCTTCTCTATGGTTCTATATTTAGAGAATGCGTGGCAACTACAACATGATGCCTACAAGGAACTGTTATGGCAGTGAGTGCTGTAGAAATTGAAGAATTGTGATGGTTTTATACTCCTCCCCACAAGTATGCTTAGACTTGACTTTCCAACTAAGGCGAAGAAAGTTTTTAGGCCTCGTTTGGTTCACGGATTCAAGGAATTCGGAAAGGAAACTTGTTCCTTTCCTTTGTTTGGTAGCCACAAATTTGGGAAACACTTTCCTAACGTGGGGGAAAATAGGAGGGAAAATGGTTCCTCTCATGACCCATGGGATTCATTTTCCCTCATTCTTTTCCAACATTAATTGCCAAACATTATGACAAAAGTAGCCTTGATTTATTACCTATTTTACCAATTAACTCTTCATTATAATTATGTTGACATTGGATATTGTTGGAACAATGATATGTTTTTTTCTTTTCTTTCCTACATCAACCAAACATAGGAAAGGAAATTTGATAGGAATTCTACTTTTCCATCCCCATGGAAAATACATGGGAACTAAACGAGGCCTTAATGTATGACATGAGATTGTTGTGCATACGAAGGTTTGTAAGCATAACTGAGAAGATCCAGACTTGCAAGAGAATCCAACTTTCACTTTCATCTACTGATACCCCCCTCTCAAAGTCTAAGTTTAGTACTTGAAAAATAGCCATAACCATGTTGGAAGCATTTGTATCTCTCTTAGGACTTAGTTTGGATTACAATTACATTTTATCTATACCATGTTGCAAACTTTCAATTAGGAAAGTTCGTACGACCATTTAAAAAGAATGACATGCTGCAAGTTAACTTACTTTTCCGGAAAGTAAAAATCAGAAATCCGTTTGGCAAGTATTGAAAGTAGTTCATGAATGTGGCACATTAAGGTTCACAACTATTGAAAGTTTACATCATTCTTGTGAAAAATTGGACGTAAGAAAGAGAAAGGCTAATTATAAGGGCACAACCTTTTTTACTTGGACTACCAGGATTAGGACTAGCCAGGCTTTGAGGAACTTTTACTCGGGCTGTCCAAAGTTTTCACTGAGGGGGCTGTCCAAACCCCACAGCCCCCCCCCCCAAACCCGAAAATCAGTATCATTTGAAATTTTTCCTCTCTCTTCACAAACCCTATTTTCCCTCCTCCTCTTCTTCTTCTTCTTCTCCACGATTTCCCACTCCTCTCTCTCCATTTCTTTTACGCAATTGTCAGGGTTAGGGTTTCGATCCTCATCTCCACCATTTCCTTCGTCTTCACCATTTTTCAACATCTCTTCCTACGATGGCACGCAAACGTTCCTCTCAATCAAGGTAAGAAACCTAATACGTTGTCAATTCCCCCCCCCTCCCCCCCTCCCCCCCTCCCCCCCCAAAATCCTATTAATTTAGTTCGAACAACCCAAGTCAGTTCCTCTCGAGTCGACGACGACTGCCCATGTTTCTGACAGTCCTATGTACTGTTAGGACTGCTAGAGAGAGGGGCAGTCCACTTGTACAACAAGTATTACAAAGGACTGCCGCACTTTGTGGCAGTCCTTTACGCATAAAGGACTGCCACAAAGTGCGGCAGTCCTTTGTAATACTTGCTGTACAAGTGGACTGCCCCTCTCTCTGGCAGTCCTAACAGTACATAGGACTGCCAGAAAGAGAGGTAGTCCACGTGTACAGCAAGTATTACACAGGACTGCCGCACTTAGTTGCAGTCCTTTATGCATAAAGGACTGCCACTAAGTGCGGCAGTCCTGTGTTATACTTGATGTACACATGGACTGCCCCTCTCTCTGACAGTCCTATATATGTACTGTATAGGACTGTCAGAGAGAGGGGCAGTCCTGAATTGGCAGTCTTGTTTGATGTTTGCTAAGTATTAATCGATTGATATTAAATATTCGTAGTCACGACCCGACTCCGAAGACGAAGGACGTTGACGTCGAGGGTGGAAGAAAACGTCCTACCGCATCGGAGCGGAAGGCATGTGAAGCTGAGCGGGTTCGCGAAAAACCAATAACGATAAGTGAACCGGCGGCACCCTCTCAGACTACACCACGTCGAACCAAACATGTTGCAAGTAAATCGAAGTAACAGAAGACTCGTCCTGATTCTCCCTCCTCCGATGATGATTTTCCCATTGTTCATAGAGGGGGGACGATGGTTCCGGACCTTCTGACACGAACGCCGCTTCTGATAGAGCTGATCCGGAAGTGAGGCTAATCGGTTGCTCACTATTGACGTTCCTGCCTAACCACATATCTTACCAAATTTGGAAGGATCTGACAAGTTCACTACCTTAGATATTTACATTTATTTTGTAAAATAGTAGTTACATTTTATATTTATATTTTCTTTATATTATTTTATTTTCAGAAAAGTTCGCGTATCTTGCGGGTCATTAACCACGCTAAGATGTGCAGTACATGGAATTTTGACAATTTGAAAGAAGGTATGAAGGCCAAAATCATCCCCACTGGATTGCAGCATATTGCGAAACACTCGTACAAGATCTTGGATCACGCACTGATCTCTGCGTTTGTGGAGCGGTGGCATCCCGAAACAAACAGTTTCTATTTCTCTTCCGGGGAGTTGACGATCACCCTCGACGACGTCCACCACATTTTGGGACTTAGAGTTGATGGTGGTCCAATGCTCATGAATTATGATACGGGTGACTTTGAGATGTATGACGAGATGGTGGAATTGATCGCCAATGCACTCGGTATTGAGGCAAAGAATTTTGTTAGTCTCCCCGAGTTTAAGAAGTTGTACGGAGTTCCTTTGAGTTTTCTTAGGAATGCACACATTGATGATGATGACGATGAAGACAATGAAAATGACAATGAGGACGACGCCAACGACGATGCAGTAGCCCGGACATACATGTATTTCATCTTGGGAGCCGTCTGCATTCCGGACAAGTCCGGAACCTCGATTCACGCCAAATATGTTAACAATTTTATGAACTTAGGCACTGTGGATCAAATATCATTTGGAAGCGGTATACTAGCTTATCTCTACCGCGAACTTGGCGCTGCATCTAGAGTCGGATCGAAGACTATAGATGGTTGTCAAACTCTGCTCTATGTGAGTCAAGTAAATCGTACTTTGTTTATAGTTTAAATAAAGTTAGGTCGATTAATATGTGTGTCATCTACATTTCATGTACAAGCATGGATATACGAACATTTTCCGACGCTAAAGAGGGCTACTCTTAACAAAGACTATGATGAGCAGCTACCTAGGATGTGCAAGTGGAATCCAGTTAAGATGGATAGCAGACATTCGCATACTTTAGCTTCCCTGCGTATCGCACTTGAAGATATGAACGAAAAGGAGGTAAGACAATGCTAACTTAAATTTTTATTTACTTAGGATTTCATTATAGTATAAAATAGTAACTTCTTTGGTCTTGATTACATATACTATGATGTAGATTATTTGGCATCCATATAAGGATCTTCGAAATAGTTTTCGTCCGTTGCAAGGAGTTTCACTATTTCAAGGTCTGATATCCTGTCAAGAAATTGAGGAGCTCATATGCCAGACAGAGTGCTTCGTCAGTTTGGCTACGTGCAAACTGTACCGGGCACTTTGAATTTGAGGACTTCTTCAAAAGGAAACAAAGCATCAACCTATGTCCCGTCGGACTACCGTTGGGGCTCTTACTTCTTTACTGAGTGGCAACGTCATGTAGTTGGTGAAACTTTACGACGTCCGGTGGAGCAGATGTGGGATTGTACTGATGAATATATGAATTATTATGTAGAGGCCGGACATGGTATGATGTTGAATCCAGATACGCGAGGTATTGAAGTGCCGGTAGCTGCTCCTCTACCAAACAGGGCAGGCCTGCTTGATGCACTGCAAAAGATGGCAAGTAGTATTTTTTCTAATTAATGTTTACCAGTATAGTAACCTGGCTAATTTGGACCCTTAATTTTTCCTTCAGGCTTCGAAAGTAAGAAACTTGGGGAAAAGTCCCGTGCTGTACAAGGGGGAGAACTACGTCGACGTTGCTAACCAGATGCAGAACATCGCATCGGACTATCCGTTTCTCGAAAATGAGCGACGGACTAAGATGCGTCATGAGAAGAAATGACTTGCTTGTACTTGTTTGAACAATTTGTGTGCTCCTTTTGTAGAACTGTGTTTCGAATACTTGTTAACGTCTTGGTTGTAATATGTTTTGAAGACTTAATGTCGAACTCCGGTTTCATTTTGTTGTATTGTGTTTTCTTTGTAATAGGTTTTGAATACTTCATGTCGAACTCCTGTATCATTTTGTTGTAATATGCTTTTGATGTAATAGTTTTTGAATACGAAATGTCGATCACCTACAGGTGTTTCCTGAACATTGCAAGTTCTTACAAGGACTGCCCAGAACTCTGGCAGTCTATCGTGAGTAAAAGACTGCCAGGGAACTGGGCAGTCCAATTTGGAACTTGCTGTGAATAAGGACTGCACAGTTTCCTGGGCAGTCCTTGTTCGCAACAAGTTCCAATTAGGACTGCCCAATTTCTTGGCAGTCCATCGTGAATGAACGACTGCCAGGGAACTGGGCAGTCCAATTTGAAACTTGCTGTGAACAAGGACTGCTAGGAAACTGGGTAGTCCTTATTCACAGCAAGTTCCAAATTGGACTGTCCAGTTCCCTGGCAGTCTTTCACTCACGATGGACTGCCAGAAAACTGGGCAGTCCTAATTGGAACTTGCTGTGAACAAGGACTGCCAGGAAACTGGGCAGTCCTAGTACACAGCAAGTTCCAAATTGGACTGCCCAGTTCCCTGGCAGTCGTTCATTCACGATGGACTGCCAGAAAACTAGGCAGTCCAATTTGGAACTTGCTGTGAACAAGGACTGCCCAGGAAACTGGACAGTCCTAGTTCACAGCAAGTTCCAAATTGGACTGCCCAGTTCCCTGGCAGTCTTTCACTCACGATGGACTGCCAGAGTTCTGGGCAGTCCTTGTTAATGCGATACTCAACTGTAAATGTGATACTCAAATGTCATAGCAAAATAAATTTCCTTCTTCTTCATTACATTTCTTTTGACAACCACATTAACAGATATAAAAAAGTGTATCTGAGTAGGACCAAAGATATAAACATCAGCATAGGACCAAATATTTACATTTCTTTTGACAACATGCAAGTTCTTCGGTATAGACATAAATGTTTATCCATGTTTTTAGTTACAAAATGTGACAAGACTATATCGGTGTAGGACGGAAGAAATGTTTATCATTCTTTCTAGTTACAAAATGTGACAAAACTATCGGTGATGCTCCCCACTATCAGTCAATCAATACATCGTAGTGGTCTTTCGGCATTGGTTTAGGTTGCACGTAGTTTGTTTTCTCCTTGTAGGCATTGATCGCATCGGCGTACAGCGTCGTCCAAGCGATCGATTCTTCCGGAGCATGTTTATACCAGACTGGATCGGGGGGGGGGGGGGGGGGAATAGGACTGTGCCCGATAAACTGCGGGATGACGAAGTGATTATAATCAAGTCCAATGGCATGTAGAGTGCACATAGTGTAGTCTGTCGGAGGAGCGGTCATTGGGAAGAAAGTGTTGTTACTTCTCTTCGACAGAACGATAAGTGGGATCTTGTACCTGTAGGCGAACACAAATACAGTATAAGTATGTATCAAACTTTTCACGTTAGTAAGAATGTGTAGGTATATTGTACCTGTTAGCGAATAGATATGCAGCAGAAGGAATATCCATGTAATGTTCCTCTCCAGTAGTCTGATCGGCGCACGGAATGCTTGTCAATAATTCTCCAACTGTATCTGGGCTTAGTAATTTGCTGTAGAAGGGAAGATGAGACTCCAACTCCTCGTACAACTCTGCTCTAACCTGCCTCCATCCGTCTTTAACGGAGTAGCCTAGATGTCTTGCAAGGGCGTGGTACCCACAATGTCCATCTTTAGGCACATCTTCAATAGACCAAATGTACTCCCGTATTGCAGGATTAAATATATGAATGTACATGTCGAATGTGACACCAACGCTTGTTTTCTGTTTCTTCCGTTGAATAGGAAGCTTGTCGCTCCGCTTTGGACAAATGAACATTTCCATGCTTTTTTCAATATGCTCAAATAATGATAGTTCTCTTCTAGTGGACTCGAACTTCTTCTTCTGTGTTCTTGTAAGTCTTCTTGGTGGTCTACCCTTCGGGGCAACGACAACAGATGGCTCCTACACATCACTGCTTGCCGGGTGGGCAAGTTCTCGAATTTTACGTTCAATAGACTTCCTCTCAGGTTATAGGACAACACACCATCTTGCATGAAGAAGTTTAACTTCTGGCAAGGAAAAGAAATCGTCGTGACTCTCCACCATAGGCATAACTGACAATTGTCTCCAACGTTGATCAACGACCACTACTGGAATAGGTCTGCCTTGACGTCGATATTCGTTGATCTCATGAGCACAAGGAAGGCCGAGAGAATGACGATGTGTAC
This sequence comes from Iris pallida, assembly GCA_029216955.1. Lineage (NCBI taxonomy): Eukaryota > Viridiplantae > Streptophyta > Magnoliopsida > Asparagales > Iridaceae > Iris > Iris pallida. Next base: position 55,653 of record JANAVB010019028.1, on the reverse strand, counting down.
AACCACATTCTTCGGTATCAACACCAACTGAATTTGCCCAAGCAATCTCTTCAAATATTAACCCCAAAGCATAGTGAGACAATACATGGATTAAATCAGACAACAGCTTCTCTTTCCTATGTTCGTGCTTTACAATATTCAGGCTCATCTGAAATGAAGTCTTTATCTCGTTCACCGTCGAGTTGGTCATTAGATTAATCGACTGCCAAATTGACACAAAACTGCCGACCGATGAACGTATATATTTCTTCAGTTTTGAGTGTGAACCTTCGGCATGGTTTGTAGTGGTCGTGCCGTAATGCTTCACCTTATTCGTCCACGCTAAGACGAAATCTTCTTTAAATGGATCAACCCATGTGTCTTTGATATAAGATATATATGGCTGTTGCTACTTTCCCACTTCTCCTTGAACTCCAACCACGCTTTTTCAAAAGCGTCTACAGTACTTGCTCGCCAAACAAGGCCCCAATCGTCGTAGAATTCTGTGAAGCGGTCAATATCAAGTTTGCCGTCTACTTTTTCAAACCGGCTCTTGCATTGTGCTTGAATATTTCGATTAATATGCCATGTACATAGTAGTCTATGAGCATGAGAAAATACGATATCTATAGCATTCATCAATGCATATTCTCGATCGGTGACAAAAACAGATGGCTCTTTGTGTCCAGTGTAAAGTGTCTTCAATTTGTTCAATGTCCATGTATAATCATCTACTGTTTCATTCTTCAAGAAACAAAATGCAACTGAAAATGATTTACCCGTTGACGTGAAGCCGACAATGTGGAAGAGTGGCATCTTGAATTTGTTAGTCTTGTACGTGCAATCAGCCACCAAGACATCGGCAAAGGACCGTGCCAAATGCGTACACTCCGGATACGTCCAAAACATAGAGGTAATTTCATTGGACGGCGGATGTCTTCTATGGTACTCCACATAGTGATTGTCGGCAAGTAACTTCATAACTTGTTGCATCGTCATTCTTCCTCTTAGGGTATTTGTCCTCGATCTCGAGAGTGCATTGTAAATTGTCCTCATTGTTGACTTGTTCTGTTCATTCTTCTGGCGCACCGTAGAATAAATTTGCTTCGGGTCGACTCCGGAGCAGGACAATTCTTCAACTAACTTCTTCTCCTGTTCGTTTAACCTTCCGGCATAGGGATGACCGGTAAGTGTCTCCGCCACCGCATGATTGTGCATCCCATTTCTGACATCAACTGTCTACTTTCCATCATTTCTTGAGACAAGCACAATCTTGAAAGGACAACCGCACTTTCTGGACCCTACCGCCTTCTCCGGGACTATTTTCCGGGCACATTCTTCTTTCTTTCGATGAAGCCTAAATGTCCCACCTCTTTCGCATCCAAGATCAGCAGTTTTACGACACGACGGGCCTCGTAATGACCTTGAAATGACAAGGACTGTGTTTACTTGCCTTCCAACTTGTCTGCACCATTCTAATGCTTCTTCATAAGATTCAAATACGACATCCGTTGAGAATATATTACTCAAGTCAACGGAAATAGGAGGTGGTGGGCCCTACATTTAATTTCAAAAAAAATTGCCAATCACAATTACAACCAAAATTACAATATCAACAACTTCAAGACTGTCAAGGAAAATTGCCCTTCCTTCAGGACTGTACAACAGGACTGCCAGACATTCTGACAGTCCATCGTGTTTTATAAACTGCCAGAAAGTCTGGCAGTCCTATTTTACACTAGTTCTTAACAAAGACTGCCAATTTTTGTGGCAGTCCTTCGTGTTTAAAAGACTGCCAGTGTCACGCCCCAGAACCAGAATACTGGAGAGCGGGGACAGACATAGCCAGCTACGTATAATGAAATGGAATCCACGTCACTATACGGTCACGACTGTCTAGATATATGAGGGTTTAACTACAATCCATCAGTCTCCTATGGTCGAGAACAAACCTATTGTCTCAATCACAAGCAAGTAGTAACAGTCACAAGATATTAGAGCATCAATATACAATAGTAAGGCGTCCCATACATTACATATTGGATGATCATGAAGCTAGTCGTACAAAATGTCAGGACTAGCAAGAGTTTTAGTCAATACATGATTAACCCTAGGATTTGTCAATCATGTTACAGCCCGTAGGCAGACAGTAAATAAGGTACAATACGAGCTAACACGTGCTCGTCGGCTAAATGCCTCAAAAAAATAATTTTACAAGTAGAGTGGGAGGACAAAAGAAACCCACTCGTTGCCCTGGTTACGCCTGGTGGTCACCATCGGGCTGGAAGACAGGTGGATCCTCTGGTGCTGCTCCGATATCTGGCCACACAAAACCAGCTGGGTCAGACCCCAGAAAGAGCAAGTGCCACAAAGGAGGCTTCACTTAGGAACTAAAACCAGCATATCACAAATAAATAGTTAAGGTAATTAAAAGATACTGATAATAACTGAGATAATCAATAATATATTGAGCACGGAGAAACCATTCAAGTAGCCAGACTGCAACCCTTAAACCAAACAAGGACCGGGGTTGCAATCCTTCGCCTGAATAGAAACCTGCCTCAATTACTATTGATAAGGTAACAAGACAATAAACAAAGAGAGGACACAGAACTGTTCCGGGAGCCAGGTTACAACCCTTAAACCAAACAAGGACCGGGGTTGTAACCCTTCGCCTGAACAGAACTGGACCCCTGATCTTTATTATTAAGGCCAGTATAAATAATCATGGTATTGAAGTAAGGTAAAACATGACGAGCATGACAGGGGTTGCAATAAGATAATAAACGAAGAGAGGACACAAAACTCCTCCGGGAGCCAGGTTACAACCCTTAAACCAAACAAGGACCGGGGTTGTAACCCTTCGCCTGAACAGAACTGGACCCCCGATCGTTATTGTTAAGGCAAGCATCAATAATCATGTCCTGTCACAATCTTATACAGGATCAGGATAAGACTAAGCTGGAATAAACTTCATTCAATCAATCACGGCCAAGCAAGGAGTACGGCTTGATACTTTAACTAACTAGGGTTATCACAGACCTAGTTACTAGCAAGATGCAACGAGATTATCCCAACAACCACAAGCCCTGCAGACCATCCGGTTATCCAGGTCGAATGTCCGTTTAGGAAGAATACAACACATGACTGTGTGCTGGAAATGTGCCCTACTCGTCGGTATGCTACAAGTCCACTGAATGCGCCCAGATAACAGGATTGCCTGTAGCTGGGAATCTCTTCATGACTACTGAATCATTCTAGTTAATTAGCCTTAGTCAATTTCAGTAGGTACCCCTGACCGTGGTACTCAGGGACCCCCATCCTAGACATGATGCAAGACAGTACCAGTTTATTTGTACAAACACAATCGCCCACGGTGTCCAGATCTTTTATACTTGTCATGTCAAGCTAGCTATCGTAACAGCATGCCGAGATATATCATGTCAGTTTACTTGTCAAGAGTGCGCCACAGCAGGCCACTATCGTGTTCTATTCGTACCTTATCATGAATGAGAGAAACTTGCATAAAACAACTAGTGACATATTTTTGAAGCCAATGAAAAGATCTACAACTTTTATGTTTTGAGTTTTTCGAGATTCTAGCTACAAAACAACTTAAACAGGCAAAAACAGCGAAATAGGGCAATTACGGCGCATAGGATTCCTGCACAATCGGCGCATGAGATTCCTGCACAAATCGGCGCATGGGATTCCTGCACAAATCGGCACATGGGATTCCTGCACAAATCGGCGCATGAGATTTCTGCACAAATCGGCGCATGAGATTCCTGCACAAATCGGCACATGGGATTTCTGCACAAATCGGCGCATGGGATTCCTGCACAAATCGGCGCATGGGATTTCTGCACAAATCGGCGCATGGGATTCCTGCACAAATCGGCGCATGAGATTTCTGCACAAATCGGCGCATGAGATTTCTGCACAAATCGACGCATGAGATTCCTGCACAAATCGGCGCATGGAATTTCTGCACAAATTGACGCATGAGATTTCTGCACAAATCGGCGTATGAGATTTTTGCACGAATCAGCACATGGCCTCCTGGCGCATGGGGTTCGTCGTCCCCAAACAGCAAGTTCAGCCATGAAAATTCTGAAAACTTGCCATGGTTATAACTTTCTCATCCGGAGTCGAAATCAAGCGAAACAAAAGCCAAAACTGAAGGAAATTGAATTCTCTACAACATAGAACTATTAGTTTTTTGGAAATACCAAGTTTTTAGAGATCAAAACCAAGAAAAACTAAATAAGAAGGAACTTAAAACTTAGATCTACAAAAATATAACCATAAAAATGAAAAATGCCAAGTTCTAAAGTATCTTAGAATCAAGTGAGGAAGAGAATGGAACAATAAAACTTGAGATCCATCATGAAGCAAGTTTGCACTTGCCTAGCTCTCTTTCCTGGTAGGTGAAAGAGTAAATGGTGGAGAAGAAGAAGTGAAGGAGAAGAATAAATGAAGAGAGAGAGTTAGATGGAAATATAAATGAGGGTGGTGGTGGTAGGTGGGGATTTTCTTTTGGTTCATGATGAACACACAAGCAAACCAAACCAAGCTAAGTCGAACCAAGCTAAGCCATATCCAATGACATGCCAAAATAACCATACAGGAAAAATATGCAATACGAGTCAAGAATACGTACACGCATACCAAGATACGTAATACGAACTATAGGCATTACAACTCTACCCACCTTAAAAGAATTCCGTCCTCGGAATTTAATCAAGAGGCTAGAATTGCAAGGACAAGCTATACTAATCGTAAGCTATAACAAGCAGTCTATCATGCAGTCATTTATTCAAGCAAGGAATTGAAAGCATAAGGCATAAGGAAGACATTATACCTTACGAGTCAAACAGGTCGGGATATCGCGATCGGATATCATCCTCACGCTCCCACATCGACTCACCCAAAGAGTGATGACCCCAAGCAACTCGGACTAACTTGATAGTCTTGTTCTTGAGTGTCTTCTCTCTTCGGTCCAATATAGACACGGGCCTCTCCTCATACGAAAGGTTGGTACCAACAACCAATTTCGAATGATCCAGGATGTGGCTCGGGTCCGGGATATACCGTCGCAGTTGGGATACATGGAATACGTGATGCACCTCACGTAGCGACGGTGGAAGAGCGAGACGATAGGATACATCTCCTACTCGCTCCAGAATGTCGAATGGCCCTATATACCTAGGACTAAGCTTTCCTCGTACGCCGAAACGAATGATACCGCGGTTAGGCGAAATCCTCAGGAATACATGGTCGCCGACAGAAAACTCAAGAGGGCGCCGATGAGAATCGGCCCAATGACACTGGCGATCTTGGGCAACTCGAAGATGATCTCTGACTCTTCTGACCACTTCAACAGTCTGAGCAATCATTTCCGGACCAAGCATCTGCCTCTCTCCAACATCATCCCAGGCTAGCGAGAATCAACACTTTCTACCATACAGTGCCTCGAACGGTGCCATCTGGATACTGGCCTGGAAACTGTTGTTGTACGAGAACTCCACCAGGTGCACGTGATCTTCCCACGAACCACCAAAGTCGAGTGTACATGACTGTAACATATCTTCAAGAGTCTGGATCGTACGTTCTGACTGGCCATCTGTTTGCGGGTGATAAGCTGAACTGAACTGGAGGTGAGTTTCCAAACTCTCTTGCAAGCTACGCCAAAAGTGCAACGTAAATCTGGAATCTCTGTCCGAGGTGATACTGACTGGTACACCATGAAGCCTGACGATCTGCCGAAGATACATCTTCGCTAGCTGAGCCGTCGACTGACCAACTCTGAACGGAAGAAAGTGAGCCACCTTCGTGAGCCTGTCTATGACAACCCAAATAGCGTCTCTCCAGCCGGAGATCTAGGCAATCCAGTCACAAAGTCCATGGTTATATGCTCCCATTTCCACTCGGGAATCTGCAATGGTTGAAGTAGTCCAGCTGGTCTCTGATGTTCAGCCTTAACTTGTTGGCAGACTAAACAACGAGAGACAAACCGGGCTATCTCCCTCTTCATGCCATTCCACCAAAAGTGCTGACGAATATCACGGTACATCTTCGTACTGCCGGGATGAATGGAATACTGCGAACTGTGAGCCTCCGTCATGATCTCCTGTCTAATACCTCCACTGGGTACACAAAGACGCTTACCATGTCGAAGTGTACCATCTTCATGAATGCATAACTCTGGTCTTCGTCCTGTCTCACACTCTGCTCTGAGTCGCTGAAGCTTGGAATCTACTGACTGCGCCATCCGGATCCTCTCGACTATAGTGGACTGAACTTGCATGCTGGCCATCAATGCCACACTGAAAGGGAGGACAACTTCTATACCCATCTTCTGAAGATCGGCCAACAGCTCTGGTTGCGCTGTCAGGAAATAAACTCCGGCTCTCCTGCTCAATGCATCTGCAACAACGTTGGCCTTCCCTGGGTGATACTGCAGGTTGACATCATAATCCACAAGCAGCTCTAGCCATCTCCTCTGACGCATGTTGAGATCCTTCTGGGTAAAAACATACTTCAGGCTCTTGTGGTCGGTGAAAATTTCCACCCTATCTCCGTACAAGTAGTGTCTCCACAACTTAAGCACAAACACTACTGCTGCCAGCTCCAAGTCATGGGTTGGGTAATTCCTCTTAAGATCACGAAGTTATCGTGACGCATAAGCTATTACCTTTCCATGCTGCATCAGAACACATCCTAAACCTCTGCCCGAAGCATCACAATACACTGAGAATCCTCCAGTTCCATCTGGAAGCGTGAGAATAGGAGCCGTCATCAAGCCTCGCTTCAACCTCTCAAAAGAATCCTGGCACTCTGCTGTCCAAGCAAACTGCACATCCTTACGGGTCAACTGGGTCAATGGCGCTAAAATTCGAGCAAAGTCTGAAACAAATCGCCGGTAGTAACCGGCTAATCCAAGAAAACTACGGACTTCTGCCACTGTGCTAGGCACTGGCCATGTTTCAATGGCCACAATTTTCTGGGGATCCACTTCAACTCCTCCTCGGGTGATGATATGACCCAAGTACAAAATGCGATCGAGCCAGAACTCGCATTTACTGAACTTGGCATACAACTGGTGCTCTCTGAGAATCTGGAGGACAACTCGAAGATGCTGCTCATGCTCCGCTTCACTCTTGCTGTAGACCAGGATGTCGTCTAGGAACACAATTACGAACTGATCCAAATAAGACATGAAGATACGATTCATGAGGTCCATGAATACAGCCGATGCATTGGTTGTTCCAAATGGCATCACAAGGAACTCCCAATGTCCATACCTAGATCTGAAAGCTGTCTTCGGGATGTCCTGCTCTCTGACTCTGATCTGATAATATCTTGACCGCAAGTCAATCTTCGAAAATACTGACGCCCCTTTGAGTTGATCAAACAAGTCATCTATCCTCGGGAGAGGGTATCTGTTCTTGATTGTCACCGAGTTCAAGGTACGATAGTCAACACACAATCTGGACGTACCATCCTTCTTTTTTACAAGAAGCATCGGGGCTCCCCAAGGCGATCCACTAGCACGAATGAATCCCTTGGTTCTGAGTTCTTCAATCATCTTGTACAATATCTCTAACTCTGACGGCGCCATCCTGTAGACTCTCTCTGACACTGGGGCTGTCCCGGGAATCAAGTCGATGGTAAACTCGATCTCTCGCTCTGGCGGCATCCCTGGAAGCTCTTCTGGGAAAACATCTGGAAACTCTTCGACTATCCGAGGTAACTGTACTACTGCCACTGCCATCCGTAACACTGGAGGAGAAGGTTCAACTTCGCCTCGGGAGAAAGAAAACTCTGGGTCGCCTGGAATGCTAAAAATAACCCTGCCAATATGGCAGTCTATCCTAGCATACTGGTCCCTCAACCAATCCATCCCTAAGACCACATCATAATCGGCCATCGGAAACTCTATCAATCTAGCGGGGAATTCTCTACCGCTAACTACGACCCGACACAAGGAAAATACTCTATCTACTCCCACAAGTCCGTTACCAGTAAGTATATTGAGCCTTACTGATAATGACTCGGGTTCCAGTCCTACCCGTGTCGCGAATCGTACAGACATAAATGAATGCGAGGCACCAGAATCAAATAATACTGAAGCTGGAAAGGTGTTGACGAGAATAGTACCTGCCACTACCTCACCTGGTGCTATTCCTTCTTCTCCCATGGTCAAAGCCAGCACTTGACCATGTCCTCTAGGTGCGGGTTCCCTCTGCTGAAAATTCCTCTGCCTGCTCTGGATCAGGGCTTGGGCTTGGACATACTGCTGCGGTCTCTGCTGCTGGAATGCCTGGGCCTGCGTCGACAATGGCCTCGAAAACGGGTACTGCAGCTGCTGCTGCTGGACTGGTGCTGGTCCTCTAACTGAAGGACTAGAGAAGGCTGATGAACTCCCCTTGTTCGGGCAATTCCCAACCCTGTGGTCCGGGGCACCACAAACCAAGCACAAACCCTATGCTCTACGACACTCGGATACCACATGCCCTGGCTTCCCACAGTGTGAACATCCCGCTGCGGAAGACTGCTTCTGCTGATGCTACTGAGGGTGCGTTGGGGTAGAATGCTGAACCGACGTTACTGAGGCCGCCCGCCTCGGAGCTCCAATGGTCAAAGCCCTGGCCACCGGAGCGGGTGCTGAAGACTGATTCATCTGACCGGGAGATCGCTTCCGACCTCCGGTCCTATCCACGATCCTCTGGAAGGTGTATTCATGCCTCCGGGCTGCTCTCAATACTGCATCAAAAGTTTGATGCTCAAACCGCTCCACCGCTAATAAAACTGGGCTCTATCAAACTCGGTCGCCACTAAGGTGGGAGCAAACCGACTAAGCCTGGAGAACTCGGTCGCATATCCATCGACCGTCCTGTCCATCTGCTTCAGATTGGTGAACCTCGTCTGTAGATCATACCGAGCTACAGCATCAAAATACTTGGTCTGGAATCTCTCCCTGAATACTGCCCATAAAATAGGGGCCACTAACCCATCAGCCTACGCTGCCCACTAGCTGCGGGCAAGATCTAGTAACTGCAGGCGCACTACGGCCACCTTCTCGTTCTCTGGAGTCCTGGCTGCTTCTAGAATCACCTCTGTGTCCTGAAGCCATGCATCTGCAGCGATTGCATCTTCACTGCCATCGAAGAAGGGAGGGTTCAAGCGCTTGAAGCTGTTGGCCGCACTATTACCCTGATGACCTCCTCTGGTCAAAGCATCTGCCACCGCCTGGTGCAAGGCATCTCCGTGACGATCCTGGGAAGCTAATAATGACCTGATGAGACCCACCAAAGTGCCATCCTCAGGTTCTGCTGGCTGGACGGACTGAACTGGTGGCTCTCTTTCAGTAGGTATGACTCTGGAGGCTACTCCTGAATGCTGGGCTTGATCTCCAGGTTGCTGCTGGTCCGCTGGAGGTGCTCCGCCTTGCTGATCGACAGGTCTAGGAAAAATGCCGCTGAAGAAGATGACATAGGGAACAATAAGAAAGGACCAGGACAGATCAACGATACAAGCATGTGATCAGGTCAAGATTCTCAGGGATTTGAAAGATACGAGCAGAGATCAAGGGCGAATACTGATTGAGACATCTATTCGGTAAACCCTCACATATCTTGAATTACAAGACCTGCATGGGCCGCCACTAAAACCATGTCACGCCCCAGAACCAGAATACTGGAGAGCGGGGGCAGACATAGCCAGCTACATATAATAAAATGGAATCCATGTCACTATACGGTCACGGCTGTCTAGATATATGAGGGTTTAACTACAATCCATCAGTCTCCTATGGTCGAGAACAAACCTATTGTCTCAATCACAAGCAAGTAGTAACAGTCACAAGATATTAGAGTATCAATATACAATAGTAAGGCGTCCCATACATTACATATTGGATGATCATGAAGCTAGTCGTACAAAATGTCAGGACTAGCAAGAGTTTTAGTCAATACATGATCAACCCTAGGATTTGTCAATCATGTTACAGCCCGTAGGCAAACAGTAAATAAGGTGCAATACGAGCTAACACGTGCTCGCCGGCTAAACGCCTCAAAAGAATAATTTTACAAGTAGAGTGGGAGGACAAAAGAAACCCACTCGTTGCCCTGGTTACACCTGGTGGTCACCATCGGGCTGAAAGACAGGTGGATCCTCTGGTGCTGGTCCGATATCTGGCCACACAAAACCAGCTGGGTCAGACCCCAGAAAGAGCAAGTGCCATAAAGGAGGCTTCACTTAGGAACTAAAACCAGTATATCACAAATAAATAGTTAAGGTAATTAAAAGATACTGATAATAACTGAGATAATCAATAATATATTGAGCACGGAGAAACCATTCAAGTAGCCAGACTGCAACCCTTAAACCAAACAAGGACCGGGGTTGCAATCCTTCGCCTGAATAGAAACCTGCCTCAATTACTATTGATAAGGTAACAAGACAATAAACAAAGAGAGGACACAGAACTGCTCCGGGAGCCAGGTTACAATCCTTAAACCAAACAAGGACCGGGGTTGTAACCCTTCGCCTGAACAGAACTGGACCCCTGATCTTTATTGTTAAGGCCAGTATAAATAATCATGGTATTGAAGTAAGGTAAAACATGACGAGCATGCAGGGGTTGCAATAAGACAATAAATGAAGAGAGGACACAGAACTGCTCCGGGAGCCAGGTTACAATCCTTAAACCAAACAAGGACCGGGGTTGTAACCCTTCGCCTGAACAGAACTGGACCCCCGATCGTTATTGTTAAGGCAAGCATCAATAATCATGTCCTGTCACAATCTTGCACAGGATCATGATAAGACTAAGCTGGAATAAACTTCATTCAATCAATCACGGCCAAGCAAGGAGTACGGCTTGATACTTTAACTAACTAGGGTTATCACTGTAGTGCCCCGTCCCTACATCGTGCCCCGTCTCCGTCCACGGGGTGCGCGAGAAAGGAACACTGTCGCTATCGATTCGGTCGGGACCGATAGGTCAGAATCGGCCGAGTCGATCGAACGGGAACGGTTGAATTAAGATCCATTCCACGTTATGGAATGGCTTCTTCGGAACCAAGTCCCATATTCAGCGGGTTGCGCCTCGAGGATTGGCTCTGCGGCTGAGTCGGGAGAGACCTCCCGTTGCTCTGGTTTTCATGCCGTACTTGAATTGGCTTTGGCTTTCGTTTTCGTGAATGCTTTCGATGGGTTTTCGTGACGCATTTTCGAGCTCGCATTCATATCGAAATTTCTTGAAATATACAGTGTTCTAATCAGTTGCTTATGCGATTGCAGGTGATCGCGTAGGCGACGACAGCGCAGCCAACCGGTCGCTCGCTTGAAGCAAGCCTAAGGCGAGTGGCTGACCTCCTTCGCTCTGTCCTTCTACTTCAAAACTCAATATGTGAAGTAATTAAAATGCTTGTCATAATAATGTGGAATCAATGAAATCATGCCACGATACTTCATGAAACACTTGGTAACGAACTGCCGGTTTTGGAAATGGAAAACATGCTTCCCTATGCAATTATACTTGGTCTATGCAAACCAATGAATGAATCAATTAATGTTTATCGCAACGATACGGCTAAATGACCAAATCAACTAAGTTCAAAGGAAAACGGTCATTGGACAACTTGTCGACAAGGTGTAGTTTCCTCGAACGGTTACCTAGGCCAAGGGACCGATTCGGCCCGGGAGGAACGAGTGTATAGTAAGCGCCAGCCCTTCATCGGCGCGAGTTATGCGGGAACTTTCGCACAGGGCTCGCTACCCGACGCGAAAGGGTCACCGTCTAACTCAGCTATATGTCCGCGATGGCTTGCAATTGCCAGTGGCCTCCACACCCTTCATACTGCTTAACAAACGCACATGGTACAGGATGATTTTGATAGTTGCTCAATGTTATACAATTTCATATGCTTGCCTCAGAACATGTTAACATGCAAACCGAACAGGATGGTTAGAAAGATCATTGAACTAGCTAGCTAACATGTTTACAAATTTCTTGAATCAAATGCAGAGCTTGGATTTAATTAGCCATTCGCCAGTACATGTGTATCGTGCTGATCCTCGCTCTTTGCAGGTCCCGCGAACCAGGAAGGACGCGCCAACTAGCTCGGCGACGTTCGTGACTTTTGAAGCTTCGGCCGTGCGTCGAAGACTCTCTTTCAGCGACTCTACTTTTGAAGGCTCTCGACAGTCCAAGGAAAATGACTCAGCGTCCCTCCCATCCAGGTCAATGGAGTACTTGTGAATATTGAGGGATGTGTGCAATGTATGGAACGGCTATCTCATCGGCACTCTTTTGTAATCGAGTCATGTTGTAGCCCGCGCGGCAAAGAGTCTTGTATCGGAGTCTGTAAAAAGATGTTCATTATCAATAAAGATCAAGTTTCCTTTAATTATTGTGTGTATCAATTTGTCTGCGTACTCTCTTAGATCTCGTGTCTCGGATTACCTTATGACTAGGCCTTGTGCGATCGCAAATTAGGTTCGCACGGCATCACGCCCGGGGGACGACTATCGATTCGACGGAATCGGGGCGTGACATAATGGTATCAGAGCACGGCTTTACGTCCTTGGCCTCCAATGTCGAGTTTTAGTCTCCAACCGTTGACCTCATGTCGATGAGAAGAGTTGTTCCATACGCTGAACCCAAGACATTTTCTGAAACTAACGAGAGTTGCTTTCCTTTTCCCTGCAGTTACGGGAGCTCAGGCAGAAGACGAGACGAGCGCTTCCAGCGGCTCGAGTGCTTCTGGACCCGAGCATTCCGTCAACCCAACGGGAATGACGCCTACTGTAGCCGGACCTTCCGGCGACCCGATGCAACGTATGCTGCAAATGCTTGAAATGCAGCAGCGTCAAAACGAGCTCCATCGTCAGCAAGCGGAGGCTCGTCAGGCTCAATTTGAGAATCGGTGCGAGGCTCAATTCAAGCTGCAGCAGCAGCAGCTGAATACCCTCCAGCAGATCGTACAGTCGGTCGTCGGCAACAACAACTCAACGATGACACCTGCCGTGACCCAGCCTGCGGTTCGGTCCAACGAAGCTGAAACAGAGGCGCCCGTGCTCTCACCTGCAGCACCGAGAAGTTCTAACTTCGACGTGTCAAAATTCACGAAAAGCTGCCGCACTTCCTTCAACGGCACAGAAGATCCCGCGGTGGCGATCGACTGGCTGGAGGAGCTGGAAGATAAGTTCGAGCTTCTGGGTGTCGAGGACTCAAAGAAAGTCGCATGTGCTCAACTTCTACTTCGAATGAACGCGCACGATTGGTGGGCTGTGCAGAAGCGGGCAATTCGACATGAAGACGAGACGGCGGCGATCTCATGGGCGACATTTAAAAAGGCGTTCGAGACTGAATACCTTTCCGCAGCCGTGCGACAGGAGAAAGAAGATGAGTTCATGCAGTTAAAGCAGGGCAATATGACGGTACGACAATATGCGGCCAAATTCAACAAACTGGCCAAATTTGCTGGGGACTTCCTACCTACCACCACCAGCCGAGCTCGACGATTCGAAGTGGGCCTGCGTTCAACCATCCGTGCGCATGTTTCGGTGGCCGAATACAAAACCATGGGCGAGGCACTCAACCACGCCATCCGTCTGGAGTCCGAGTATCCTCCTACTACTACCGGCGCTGTTCACTTTAATAACAAACGCCATAGTAATGCGGGAGGCAACAACGCACACAAGCGTCAAAATCATGGCAACGGAGGCGGCAACCAGACGAAGGATCGAGTGGTCTGCACTTTCTGCGCCAAGGAGGGACACTTGATCAGCGAGTGCCGACTGAAGAACGGTACGTGCCTCGGGTGCGGCCGAGCCGACCATACCGTACGCGACTGCCCGAAGAAAAACTGAGGCCAAGCACCTCGGGCTCCACCGACCGCACAACAGAATGGCCAAGACCGTCGCCCCAATGCTCAGGGCCGTGTCTACACCATGACCCGAGATGAAGTGTTCGCATCTGACACAGTCGTGACAGGTATACTGCAATTCAATAATAAACCTGCTCGTGTATTGTTTGATTCAGGTGCCACGCATAGTTTCATATCGGCGGACTTTGCCGCCGAGCACAAATTTCCTCTGACCCCGCTCGGTCTCGAGCTCACTGTTAACATTCCGTCGGGCATGCCACTAGCTGCGAATTTAGTCTGCGGAGACGGAATCATCTGTATAGGTGGTCAACAGGTCAGTCTTGATGCGATAGTTTTAGACATTAAAGACTACGACATCATTCTGGGGATGGATTGGCTCGGTCCGTGCAACGCAACCATAGACTGCGCTGAGAAGAAAGTCACTTTCCGCATACCGGGAGTGCCTGAATTCTGTTACTCGTGTGGTGAGGCGTCGCCGACCTGCATGGTGATCTCTGCGATATCTGCTCGACGGATGCTGCATTCCGGGTGCGAAGGCTATCTGGCTTCCGTTCGAGACATGCGACAGGATGGTGCAAACGCGGGTCAGACCGACGTTGTGGCAGAATTCCCCGATGTGTTCCCGGACGAGTTGCCCGGTATGCCGCCCGATCGAGAGATTGAGTTCACTATCGATACCTTCCCCGACACTCGACCGATCTCGAAGACCCCGTACAGAATGGCCCCTGCAGAGCTTAAAGAACTCAAGGTGCAGTTACAGGAATTGCTCGACAAGGGATTCATCCGACCCAGCGTCTCGCCGTGGGGAGCGCCCGTACTATTTGTCAAGAAGAAGGACGGCTCTATGCGTCTTTGTATCGACTACCGCGAGCTGAATAAAGCCACCGTCCGGAACAAGTATCCCCTGCCCCGCATAGATGATCTGTTCGATCAGCTCCAAGGAGCCACGGTGTTCTCTAAAATTGATCTGCGTTCGGGTTATCATCAACTCAAGATCAAGCCGGACGATGTGCCGAAGTCTGCTTTCCGTACTCGATACGGCCATTACGAGTTCCTGGTAATGCCGTTCGGCCTAACGAACGCCCCTGCTGCCTTCATGGATTTAATGAATCGGGTGTTCCGACCCTTCCTCGACAAGTTCGTAGTGGTCTTTATCGATGATATACTCGTCTATTCGAAGAATAAGCAGCAGCATACTGAGCATCTGCGGACCGTGCTTCAGACCCTTCGAGAAAATCAACTCTACGCGAAGCGAAGCAAATGTGAATTCTGGCTTAGCAGCGTCGCATTCCTCGGACACATCATTTCTGCTGAAGGCATTGCGGTCGACCCAAAGAAAGTTGAAGCCGTTGTCGATTGGAAGCGGCCAGCGTCCGTCGGCGAGATTCGAAGTTTCCTTGGCCTAGCTGGATACTACCGACGCTTCGTGAAAGATTTCGCGAAGATTGCATCGCCTCTGACTCGCCTCACCCAGAAAGGAGTCGCCTTTGAATGGTCAGACGACTGTGAAGCTGCGTTCCAAGAGTTGAAGCAGAGGCTCGTCTCGGCCCCGATACTCGCACTTCCAGAAGGGACTGAGGGTTTCCAGATATTTAGCGACGCGTCCGGTCAGGGCTTGGGGTGTGTGCTGATGCAGCGGAACAAGGTGATATCTTTTGCTTCCCGACAGCTAAAGCCGCACGAGAAAAATTATCCCACGCACGACCTGGAGTTAGCGGCGATTGTGTTTGCGTTGAAATTGTGGCGCCACTATCTCTATGGTGTGGCGTGCACGATCTATACCGATCACAAGAGCCTCAAGTATCTATTCACGCAGAAGGAGCTGAACTTGCGGCAAAGGCGTTGGCTGGAACTAATCAAGGATTACGACTTGACTATCGACTACACGCCGGGAAAGGGAAATGTTGTGGCGGACGCTTTGAGTCGGAAGTACCTTGCCTCATTATCCATCGACCCTCGACTGCTACGCGACCTTGAAGAGATGGGCATCGAGCTCCGAGTCAGATTTCGAAACGTGCAGTTGGCAAAGTTACAGTTGGAGCCGAGCTTGCTGAATAAGATCAAGACCGCTCAGACGGACGATTCGTACCTGAAGAAAGTGCGAGAGCTAATTTCGACAGGCAGAACGACCGACTTTGCGAAAGACGAAACCGGCGTGCTTCGATTGAAGGGTAGGCTATGCGTTCCGGACAATTCAGAACTCAGAAAGGAGATCCTGTCGGAGGCGCACTATGCAAAATATACCTTGCATCCAGGCAGTACCAAGATGTATAAGGACCTCCGCACGACCTTTTGGTGGCACGGAATGAAGAGAGATGTGGCGCTCTTCGTGTCGCAATGCATGGCCTGTCAGCAGGTGAAAGCTGAGCATCAGCGACCGGGCGGGGAGATGCAGAACCTCGCTATTCCCGAGTGGAAATGGAATCATGTCACTATGGATTTTATTGTTGGCCTGCCGAAGACACCACGGGGGAACGACGCCATCTGGGTCATCGTCGATCGATTAACCAAGTCAGCGCACTTTATCGCCATCAAAGTTACTTGGAGCGTTGATCGCCTGGCGCAGATTTATCTTGACGAGATAGTACGGCTGCACGGAGTTCTAGTATCCATCGTCTCTGATCGAGATTCACGGTTCATGTCGCGATTCTGGAGTAGCCTTCAGTCGGCGCTGGGAACCAAGTTGCAGTTCAGCTCAGCTTACCATCCTCAGACCGACGGCCAAACGGAGCGCGTCAACCAGATTCTTGAAGACATGCTACGGCTCTGCGCTATCGACTTCAAATCAAGTTGGGACGTCCACCTACCGCTGGCGGAATTTGCATACAACAATAGCTACCAATCCAGCATCCAAATGGCGCCGTATGAAGCTTTGTACGGTCGGAAGTGCAGATCTCCTATTTGCTGGGATGAAGTCGGGGAACGGCAGATACTCGGCCCGGAGCTGGTAGAACAGACTGTGGAAAAGGTCAAGCTCATTCGGGAAAGATTAAAGACCGCACAGAGTCGCCAGAAAAGCTACGCGGACATTCATCGTCGACCACTCGAGTTTCAAGTTGGCGATCACGTATTCCTCAAGGTGTCGCCCATGCGGGGAGTTAGTCGGTTCGGCGCGAAAGGAAAGCTGAGTCCGAGATTCGTTGGGCCGTTCGAAATACTTGAACGGGTCGCGCCAGTGGCCTATAAAATTGCCCTACCGCTGGCGCTTGATGGGGTACACAACGTCTTCCACGTCTCTCAGTTGCGGAAGTACGTGCACGACCCTAGCCACGTGGTAGATTTTGGCCAGCTGGAGCTAAAGTCAGACTTATCTTACGTCGAAGAGCCAGTTCAAATCTTAGAACGCAAGGATAAGTTGCTGCGAAATCGAGCGATCCCTCTCGTCCGCGTCCTCTGGAAGAACCACTCGGTCGAAGAGTCGACGTGGGAGCTTGAATCGGAGATGAAGGATAAATTCCCTTCATTGTTCTCGTAGAGGTAGGTTCCATCTTTAAGTTTCGAGGACGAAACTTTTTATTAGTTGGTTATGGTGTAGTGCCCCGTCCCTACATCGTGCCCCGTCTCCGTCCACGGGGTGCGCGAGAAAGGAACACTGTCGCTATCGATTCGGTCGGGACCGATAGGTCGGAATCGGCCGAGTCGATCGAACGGGAACGGTTGAATTAAGATCCATTCCACGTTATGGAATAGCTTCTTCGGAACCAAGTCCCATATTCAGCGGGTTGCGCCTCGAGGATTGGCTCTGCGGCTGAGTCGGGAGAGACCTCCCGTTGCTCTGGTTTTTATGCCGCACTTGAATTGGCTTTGGCTTTCGTTTTCGTGAATGCTTTCGATGGGTTTTCGTGACGCATTTTCGAGCTCGCATTCATATCGAAATTTCTTGAAATACACAGTGTTCTAATCAGTTGCTTATGCGATTGCAGGTGATCGCGTAGGCGACGACAGCGCAGCCAACCGGTCGCTCGCTTGAAGCAAGCCTAAGGCGAGTGGCTGACCTCCTTCGCTCTGTCCTTCTACTTCAAAACTCAATATGTGAAGTAAATAAAATGCTTGTCATAATAATGTGGAATCAATGAAATCATGCCACGATACTTCATGAAACACTTGGTAACGAACTGCCGATTTTGGAAATGGAAAACATGCTTCCCTATGCAATTATACTTGGTCTATGCAAACCAATGAATGAATCAATTAATGTTTATCGCAACGATACGGCTAAATGACCAAATCAACTAAGTTCAAAGGAAAACGGTCATTGGACAACTTGTCGACAAGGTGTAGTTTCCTCGAACGGTTACCTAGGCCAAGGGACCGATTCGGCCCGGGAGGAACGAGTGTATAGTAAGCGCCAGCCCTTCATCGGCACGAGTTATGCGGGAACTTTCGCACAGGGCTCGCTACCCGACGCGAAAGGGTCGCCATCTAACTCAGCTATATGTCCGCGATGGCTTGCAATTGCCAGTAGCCTCCACACCCTTCACACTGCTTAACAAACGCACATGGTACAGGATGATTTTGATAGTTGCTCAATGTTATACAATTTCATATGCTTGCCTCAGAACATGTTAACATGCAAACCGAACAGGATGGTTAGAAAGATCATTGAACTAGCTAGCTAACATGTTTACAAATTTCTTGAATCAAATGCAGAGCTTGGATTTAATTAGCCATTCGCCAGTACATGTGTATCGTGCTGATCCTCGCTCTTTGCAGGTCCCGCGAACCAGGAAGGACGCGCCAACTAGCTCGGCGACGTTCGTGACTTTTGAAGCTTCGGCCGTGCGTCGAAGACTCTCTTTCAGCGACTCTACTTTTGAAGGCTCTCGACAGTCCAAGGAAAATGACTCAGCGTCCCTCCCATCCAGGTCAATGGAGTACTTGTGAATATTGAGGGATGTGTGCAATGTATGGAACGGCTATCTCATCGGCACTCTTTTGTAATCGAGTCATGTTGTAGCCCGCGCGGCAAAGAGTCTTGTATCGGAGTCTGTAAAAAGATGTTCATTATCAATAAAGATCAAGTTTTCTTTAATTATTGTGTGTATCAATTTGTCTGCGTACTCTCTTAGATCTCGTGTCTCGGATTACCTTATGACTAGGCCTTGTGCGATCGCAAATTAGGTTCGCACGGCATCACGCCCGGGGGACGACTATCGATTCGACGGAATCGGGGCGTGACAATCACAGACCTAGTTACTAGCAAGATGCAACGAGATTATCCCAACAACCACAAGCCCTGCAGACTATCCGGTTATCCAGGTCGAATGTCCATTTAGGAAGAATGCAACACATGACTGTGTGCTGAAAATGTGCCCTACTCGTCGGTAGGCTACAAGTCCACTGAATGCGCCCAGATAACGGGATTGCCTGTAGCTGAGAATCTCTTCATGACTACTGAATCATTCTAGTTAATTAGCCTTAGTCAATTTCAGTAGGTACCCCTGACCGTGGTACTCAGGGACCCCCATCCTAGATATGATGCAAGACAGTACCAGTTTATTTGTACAAACACAATCGCCCACGGTGTCCAGATCTTTCATACTTGTCATGTCAGGCTAGCTATCGTAACAGCATGCCGAGATATATCATGTCAGTTTACTTGTCAAGAGTGCGCCACAGCAGGCCACTATCGTGTTCTATTCGTACCTTATCATGAATGAGAGAAACTTGCATAAAACAACTAGTGACATATTCTTGAAGCCAATGAAAAGATCTACAACTTTTATGTTTTGAGTTTTTCGAGATTCTAGCTACAAAATAACTTAAACAGGCAAAAACAGTGAAATAGGACAATTCCGGTGCATGGGATTCCTGCACAATCGGCGCATGAGATTCCTGCACAGATCGGCGCATGGGATTCCTGCACAAATCGGCGCATGGGATTCCTGCACAAATCGGCGCATGAGATTCCTGCACAAATCGGCGCATGGGATTCCTGCACAAATCGGCGCATGGGATTTCTGCATAAATCGGCGCATGGGATTTCTGCACAAATCGGCGCATAGAATTCCTGCACAAATCGGCGCATGGAATTTCTGCACAAATCGGCGCATGAGATTTCTGCACAAATCGGCGCATGGGATTTCTGCACAAATCGGCGAATGGAATTTCTGCACAAATCGGCGTATGAGATTTCTGCACAAATCGGCGCATGAGATTCCTGAACGAATCGGCGCATGGAATTTCTGCACAAATCGTCGCATAAGATTTCTGCACAAATCGGCGCATGAGATTTCTGCACAAATCGACGCATGGCCTCCCGGCGCATGGCCTCCCGGCGCATGGGGTTCGTCGTCCCCAAACAGCAAGTTCAGCCATGAAAATTCTGAAAACTTGCCATGGCCATAACTTTCTCATCCGGAGTCGAAATCAAGTGAAACTAAAGCCAAAACTGAAGGAAATTGAATTCTCTACAACATAGAACCATTAGTTTTTTGGAAATACCAAGGTTTTAGAGATCAAAACCAAGAAAAACTAAACAAGAAGGAACTTAAAACTTAGATCTACAAAAATATAACCATAAAAATAGAAAATGCCAAGTTCTAAAGTATCTTAGAATCAAGTGAGGAAGAGAATGGAACAATAAAACTTGAGATCCATCATGAAGCAAGTTTGCACTTGCCTAGCTCTCTTTCCTGGTAGGTGGAAGAGTAAATGGTGGAGAAGAAGAAGTGAAGGAGAAGAATAAATGAAGAGAGAGAGTTAGATGGAAATATAAATGAGGGTGGTGGTGGTAGGTGGGGGTTTTCTTTTGGTTCATGATGAACCCACAAGCAAACCAAACCAAGCTAAGTCGAACCAAGCTAAGCCATATCCAATGACATGCCAAAATAACCATGCAGGAAAAATACGCAATACGAGTCAAGAATACGTACACGTATACCAAGATACGTAATACGAACTATAGGCATTACAGCCAGCAAGTCTGGCAGTCCTACTTAACACTAGTTCTACACATTGACTGCTGAGTTATGTGGCAGTCCTACGTGTTTTATGGACTGCCGGAATGTCTGGCAGTCCAACTGTACAGTATTTCTACATATAGACTGCCGCATAATCTGGCAGTCCTCGTTACTTCTTGGACTGCCATGTTTTGCGGCAGTCCTATTTTACACTAGTTGTAAAAATAGACTGCCGCGTAATATGACAGTCCTTTCTGTTCTATGGACTGCCAGAAAGTCTGGCAGTCCTCTTGTACAGTCGAATGTGTAGCAGTCGGTCGAAAATTTACCGAGAGTTCTTCGGGTGTTTTGTCGTGTTGTTCGGAAGATCCGGGTTCCTCGATTGATAGACGTGATCCACTTTCTTCCATAATTTCTACATTGGGACAAAATATAAGATTACTTAAAAAAAAAAAACCTCAGAAATTTTGTCGTTTAGCGGACGTCATCGTACCGAATATTCTAGGAATCTTCCTTGGAGAATCTTCTAGGGTTTGGAGAAATGTGGGGTTGAAAAAAGTGTGGGGACCAGACCTAGGGTTTGGAGAAGAAAGAAGGAGAGAGAATGGAGAGTGAGGAAGAAAAGGAAAAAAAAAGAGAGTTAACTTTTATACCTACAACTTGGATAGCCCTGAGTAATTTTTTCAGTGGCAAACTTGTAAATAATGGGAAACAGTCACTTGGACAGCCCGAGTAAAAAAAGGCTGTGCCCTTATAATTAGCCAAGAGAAAAGTACATCCAAACAACTATTTGGTAAGTACCAAAAGTGGTTCAAAACTATTTAAAATTTTGCACAATTATTTCAAAATTTTGTACGTGAAGAAGAACAAAACACAAATTTTCAGTTGGATTTCGACATTCGAGAAGAGAGGGACTTTCAGATCTTTTTCGGAGGATGGTCACTTTTTCAAGCATTAACCATAAATTTGCCATTCTTAAGGTTCACAACTATTGATAGTTTCTTGGGTTGTACTCACTTTCTCACCTCCGTCCCATAGACTTCTCTCTATCCAAGCAAACCCTAATTGTAATTTTTTACTGTTTGGCCCATTCTTAAGTGAAAGAGTGATCTGAACCGTTGGATTTTAGGATTTTAGGTCTTCTAAATCCATTCTCTCCCTCTCTTTCTCTCTCTCTCTCTCTCTCTCTCTCTCTCTCACCATTCCAAGAAATTTCAGCGACGCAGTGTTCCCACCACATCAAGAGGTACCCATCCCCATCTCATTCATCCCCAATTATTTGAAATTAGGGTTTTCTATCATCAATTTATAATTCCATTATGTGCGACTTTCGTACCATTGTTTTGTTGTTTTCATTTTCCACGGATACGACACGACTATCTGGACAGGGCGATGCGGACACGACAAATGGAACAAAATAATGCTAGGATACTGTGTTTTTTGAAGTATCTGTGCTTCTAGTCGTATGTGAATCCCCGATTGATCCGAATTTTAGATCACTCCATGCATATTGTGACAAAAAAAAAACCCTTTAGGAAAAAAATGGTAGAAAATAACTTGAGGTATTCGACACGACGTGACACTGACGCAGTCAAGTTTTTCGGACTACGTACGTGCTTCCTAGTCCATTCACTTAAAGAAGGAATTTTGGCTTGATAAATTTTTCAATCTTAACAAGGAAGTGCATGGCATCGATGATAAATTTTCCAACCTTTCTAGCTCTGATGCTCGAGATGTTCTTATCAACCTCAAAAAAGATAACAATTAGACATTTCATAAGTTTCTCCGACAAGTACTTGTTAGTTTGCAAATTTTGACCATCTCTTTCTAATGGATTGAAATTGGTAAACGGCTCTCGTAAAATTGAGTAATATTTTTGTGCTTGCATCTGATTGCTGAAAAATTGAGAATATAAAAACGTATTAAGAAAGAACATAATGTTTGCAAAAGCAATAAAAACAAAGGGAACTATCATCATTGTTTACGTTTTAAGTACTGTTCGAGAACTGATTTCACAAAGTACTACGTCAAAAGGCATTTGATTTTCTAACAAAGAATTTAAAACAAAGTTTAAGCCATAGATTCGCTTCAGAACACTACAGTTTTTTTTTAATTTCAATTAACAGTCGACACTTGCGAAATAATTCGAGCATTCACGTTTCAATGCAAATGAATAACTATGGTTATACAAAGAATATATTCTTTGTGGTTTAGAGGCTTTGATTGGCTAGATAAAACAAAGTGGTGAAGCTATAGAAGTTGGAGGGTTCTAAGATCAATCAGATTGGCGATATATCCTTTCCTTCACCTGATTACTAAGGTATACAGTCCAAAAGTGGCATATGGGTTGCATGTAGCTAGAAAATGAAGTCCATATTACACCTTGGTTCGCTCATTGATAAAATTCTGAAAGTCCTCGAGTGGATCCTTTGACTTTAAATTGGTTTAGATCACGTGGAGCCTAGACTATAAACTAATTAATCTTAGTAACATGTAAGTTTTTAGAGTGGATATATAAGATTATATAAGTAGAAATGATCCTTGAACAATAGGAAAAAGGACCAGCCTCTAAGTAAACTGCGCTGTAGTTAGGACAGAACAAATAAAAGTACAACTATGAAAGATAAGTTATAATGAATAACACTAGAGCAAGGACCAGCCTCTAAGTAAATACAAGGCAATATGTACAATATGAAATACCAAAAAATAAAGCAAGGATTGGACTCTAAATGTAACAAAATATACAAATAAATAAGTGGAACAAGTACGAGAGTAGAATTAGCGGACAAGTTTGCATATAGCAAGCAATCATAAAAGCAAAAAATAAAAAGGAAGAAGATTATTGATCAAAGTAGGAAGAAAAGGAGACATGAGCCTTGAGGTTCCCAATATTTTGGTGGCTTAAGTGGATGATATCATGGGCATCTTCCCTCTGTGGCCAATTATATTTTTTACTGAGACTCTCATCCTAATTACTTTCTAATCCCTTTATATTCACAGTACATTGGAACTTTTCTTATGAAATGCTAAGGTGAATAGTCCTTCACTCAATTACCAGCTCTTTAATCTCTTCCTCATTGGTCATTGCCCTCTCCTTTCATTTACCGGTGGGCCATGAAAACTCTCATCCCATGGGCCCCATGCTTGGCCCATCCGTCACTAAGAAATGGCAGGAAATCAAAGGAGACCATTAAGGGACTAGCAATTGCACAAAGTACGTATAATTCTATATTAGTTCTTGAGATAAAATGATTGAGAATAAATATCCTTGCATTTCACTAAAGATGAAACATGTATATTAAGGAACACATAAATTTTGGCTCATGGTTTGGATATTCTTTTGTGGTAAACTCATGAACTTATCATTACCTGCTTTTTTGCTACTTCTGCTATGGGTGGCGTTGGTGGTGGATGTATCTAGAACAAGTGTCAAAGTCAGAGGTTAACCTGACACACACACACACACACACACACACACACACACACACACACACATACATATACATGGATATGATACACGTACATGGTAACAGATACAAATATCATTTTTCTCTTTTTACAATATCAACTTGGAGTGGCTCAAACTTCTTTACTACCTACATGCATGACTGAAATTTCTCTGTAGAGTACTTGTTATAGTAAACCATTAATACCTATCATATAGCTAGTTTTATTGTTTTTTATATTTTAAAGATATATTTGGTTGGTATTGCAAAAAATATTGAAAACCTTTACAAGTAATTTTCAATATAATCAGACTATCTCTAGAATACTAGTCATCGATTTTTCTAGGAAAACTAAATTCTAATGTTTTGTGCTTGCAGCCAGCAGCTCATAATGTTACTGTCGGGGCACAATTTTTCGATGGAAAACTGTGAATTTGAAACAATTGTAAGAATAATGTTCCAACGCAACACTTCTAGGAAGGTTGCGCAAGTATAACGTAGATCTAAGAAAAGATCTCGTTAGACGATATTACGAGAATCTAAGAAGATTTCGTAATCTACAACAGCATATGATATACGAGAGTCTAAGAAGATTTCGTATTCCACAGCAACAAAGAAGGTGACAGGCGAAAGATGGAAGATGGCCTGCTGGGGTGAATGATCACCGTTGCTCAAAGCTATATTCGCCCCACACGAACAGCTTCCAGGAACCAGCAAGTTCGTCGGAGAACTTTGGAACACTTCTGCTCTTCTGACTCCTCGGATCATACACGGACTCCCGTGCAAAAGCAACGCTGGTGCAAAGCTTCTCTTCTCTCTCACAGACTCTGTTTACTTGTGTTAAGAAATACTTGTAAACATTCGTGACTCTCTGAATGTGTTATATATTATCTATTCCTGTGAGAGAGAAGAGACCTTATATAGGCCCGAGTAGCAACTGTCCGGTTAGCACAACATTCGGGACGTGGTAATAACCACTCCGAACGTGCAATAACCGCTCAGATCATGCATAGGCACGATCTGAAGCAAGTTGTGCCACTCTAGCAACCAACGCGCCTTGCACCTTGCGCACAGAGCCACTTGCACCACACGCCTTGCACCCCTTGTGCCACACGCACGACGCGCACATTGCGCCACTTGCGCAACCTGGCGCAACCTGTGCTTAGCATGCGCGCAACCTGGCGCAACTTGTGCGCAACCTGCGCGCAACCTGACGCAACCTGTGCGCAACATAGCGCAACCTGTGCGCACCCTGTGGCGCGCAACGTGGCAGCGCAAGTGGCTCGCGCAATGAGCGCAACTAAAGTTGACTATGCGCCTAGCGACGATGCTGACGTGAGTGCAAAGTGCGCCAACAAAACGCCACATTACGCCTCATGAGCCCATGAGCCCGAGTCCATGTCCGTGTCTGAGTCCGAGTCGCTAAGCCCCTACGGGGCTTAGCTCCCATGGAAATAAATTTTCCAAGAGCAAAAAGCATGAATGCTTTCAATTGTTTATTTAGCCTTTTTTCCATTAGAAAAATAACCCCACATGGTACACCCATGTGCACCTCTACACCACATGTGCATCTCTAAACTAGCATAGCTAATATATAGAGATACAACTCCTTTGGCCTAGCCGATGTGGGACTAAAATTTCTAATACAAAGGCCAAAAACCCAACACATAAATCCTAAACATATGACGGTCCTTGCCTATTTCATGTGTGCAAATAACATGTTTATTTTGAAGTTACCTTCATATAATTCAAAATAAAAAAATTAACAAACATATAGAGAGATACTCCATCATAAAACAACATTGATGTTTTGTTTAATCCTTTCTTTAACTTCTTTACATTATTGTTTCTTCTTCTTCTTCTTCTTCTTCTAAATAAGTCTTAATTTTTTTTTCTTTTTCAAAACATGAAATTTTGATACTAACCATCAAAACTGTCGAAGCTACCAATGTCGCATCTTGACATAGAAAGACTAGAAATGTTGGAAAAGAACAATGATTGATTCGTTAAGGCTAAGCTGCAATTTCCTATCTTAAGATGTGATTAACATGTAACTAATTCCAGCTAGGAAGTGATTTCTTTTGCACGATGTAATAAATTTGATAGTATGGTAGGAAGCCTATGCCAAACTAAACATTTTTTTTTTTCCTTTCCATCTTACTCCGTAATAAATCGAAATATTTATTTATCCTTTTTAGATATCTCCATCCTGATATTCTTGAATTGTTCTTTCTTGATAACATTCTGGCATGTTTTTTTCAGAAATATACTCTGGTGATGTCTATTCAGGAGAATGTTATAAGGGCCAAGAACTTGGACAATTCTAAAGATCAATAACCTAGGATATATAGCCAATCTTGAATGCAAATTTGCATCTAATCAGATTTTTTTTTTTCTAGTCTCACTGATAGGCTCTCATTTATCTATTTACAATCTGTATTTTCTGTCACATATTATAAGATATGGCAATCACACAATTATGGTCATCTTTAATTAAGTAGCTTACCTCACATATTGGTAATTTCCATATAATGTCTATACATCTTGACATAGAAAGACTAGAAATGTTGGAAAAGAACAATGATTGATTCGTTAAGGCTAAGCTGCAATTTCCTATCTTAAGATGTGATTAACATGTAACTAATTCCAGCTAGGAAGTGATTTCTTTTGCACGATGTAATAAATTTGATAGTATGGTAGGAAGCCTATGCCAAACTAAACATTTTTTTTTTCCTTTCCATCTTACTCCGTAATAAATCGAAATATTTATTTATCCTTTTTAGATATCTCCATCCTGATATTCTTGAATTGTTCTTTCTTGATAACATTCTGGCATGTTTTTTCAGAAATATACTCTCTGGTGATGTCTATTCAGGAGAATGTTATAAGGGCCAAGAACTTGGACAATTCTAAAGATCAATAACCTAGGATATATAGCCAATCTTGAATGCAAATTTGCATCTAATCAGATTTTTTTTTTTTTTTTTTTCTAGTCTCACTGATAGGCTCTCATTTATCTATTTACAATCTGTATTTTCTGTCACATATTATAAGATATGGCAATCACACAGTTATGGTCATCTTTAATTAAGTAGCTTACCTCACATATTGGTAATTTCCTTATAATGTCTATACATCTTGACATAGAAAGACTAGAAATGTTGGAAAAGAACAATGATTGATTCGTTAAGGCTAAGCTGCAATTTCCTATCTTAAGATGTGATTAACATGTAACTAATTCCAGCTAGGAAGTGATTTCTTTTGCACGATGTAATAAATTTGATAGTATGGTAGGAAGCCTATGCCAAACTAAACATTTTTTTTTCCTTTCCATCTTACTCCGTAATAAATCGAAATATTTATTTATCCTTTTTAGATATCTCCATCCTGATATTCTTGAATTGTTCTTTCTTGATAACATTCTGGCATGTTTTTTCAGAAATATACTCTCTGGTAATGTCTATTCAGGAGAATGTTATAAGGGCCAAGAACTTGGACAATTCTAAAGATCAATAACCTAGGATATATAGCCAATCTTGAATGCAAATTTGCATCTAATCAGATTTTTTTTTTCTAGTCTCACTGATAGGCTCTCATTTATCTATTTACAATCTGTATTTTCTGTCACATATTATAAGATATGGCAATCACACAATTATGGTCATCTTTAATTAAGTAGCTTACCTCACATATTGGTAATTTCCATATAATGTCTATACTTCAAAAAATATATTTAGATCAAAGATGGTTTTATTATTTCTTTTATTTATGGTTTTCTTCTTTCTTTTACAAATATTCAAACCTCTTTTGTGGCAAAAGCAAGAGCTACTCTGTCAATGGTTTGCTGAAATTTGGGTTGTTTTCTGTGGACTATGACTAGTGACTTGGCAAATGTTTTGTGTAAATTGACATTCCTGATAATTGATGCTATTAATTTCTCATGCACTCTACATTGGATTAAAGTCTCTTAATTGGGATGGTTTGTGAAAAAGATAAATTAGTGTTGATAGTTTGTAATGATTGGTTGGTGACTTGTGGGAAGCTTTATTTCTTCTACCCATAGTTTCTATATAACAAAAATGTGACATGGCTGTAGACCAAAATCTTTTGCTTGAAAATTTGCATCACTAGTTTTAATTGACATCCAACTTTTTCTTTTGAGAAGTGTTCAAGAATATGTAGCATTAACTTTATTTTTTTGATTAAAGAAAAGTGTACTTTTTTATTGTTTACAAGGCCAAGAAGTTACTATTTCACAATGTTTTAAAATAACTAGTTGTTTAGGTTTATGAAGTTGCCATCCGTCCTTTAGTAATTCGAGACAATGTAGTGCCACAATTATGTCTGCTATTTAGCTTATTTTTTTTATTCTGCTATTACTTTGTTAGTGCATTGGTTTTTTACTATCTAAGTTGGTCTTGTCAATTATAGCCACTCTTTTTTATTGTGAGTCCTTTAAGTCTACTTAGTTTCTGTATTTCATTGTAGCTCAGAAGAGGGTTGATCACTATAAATCAAGAACATAGTCTTATTTTGAGAACATTGATTGTCCATAAAGCAAATCGGATGTTGGAGTGTGGGTATGTAGTTTTTTTGTTAACCTTCAACATCTTCGTGTGCTGAAGTAACTTTTGAAAAAATCACATGTTTTACAGAAAATTTGATTTCTAACGATCATGCTGCATGCACTAATTAGGTTTATGTTTTCATTTAACAGGGACACTTTTTATCATCTTTTAACACTCGCTAGCTATAAATGTAGTTATGGGAAGATTGCTTGAAAATATTACATGTTTCCTGTATCTCTAATATTTCTCTTACTAATTGAATAACTTATTTAGCTTTATTTGCAGGTCCTTCAATTTAGTTTTGGGCTGATTTACAACTGATGGGGGATACTGCTTAATGGGAAAGCATTTTGGGTTCATTTTGTAAATGATGGTAGATGATACTAATGATGTAAAATATCTTAGATTTTATTTTGTAAATGATGGAGTAAACCATTAATGATGTAAAGTGTTATAGTTCATTTTGTAAATAATGGGAGGTCTCTATATTATGCAAGACGTTTTGCAAAAAAATCCTCGTTAAATATACGCCTTTTGCTTAGAAAGATCTTTTAGAATTTTTTTTGGCAGTTTGTCCCTCCTTATATTACAAATACGCTCGATCAGGTTCCTCTAGCCAAATTTTAAAATTTTTATACCTAAAGTAATCCTGCCCCCTCTAACACCCCCTCCCCCACCCCCCCCCCCCCCCCCCCCCCCACCCCGCGGCAGCGGCGCCGGCAAGCTCCCGACCCCCCCCCGATCCCTCCGATCCCCCCCCCCTACCTCGTCGGCGAGCCCCCAGCCCCACCCTCCTCGTCGGCGAGCGCCCCCCCCGACCCCCACCCTGTCCGACCCCCCCACCCCCCCCCCCCCCCCCTTTCTCCTCCCTCACCGGCCCCGACCCCCCCTCCTCCCTCGCCAGCGAGCGCACCCCCTTGCTCTTCGCCGGCGAGCGTCCCCCCCGACCCCCCCCCCCCCCTCCCCGCCCGACCCCCCCTCCTCCTCCCTCGTCGGTCCCGACCACCCCCCTCCTTCCTCGCCGGCGAACGCAGCCCAAATAGCCGAGGAAGGAGGGGGGGGAGGTAAAATTGTCATTTGGGGACAAAATGAGCATATTTCAAACTTTTAGGAATTTTAAGAGCATGGGGTCTTTTATTGCAAAAAACGAAAATTTAATGAGAGATTTTTTTGCACTTTATCCTTTTTGTAAACTATAGAATATGGATGTTTTATAAAAACTTTTTTTGTTAATGTACTTTGGAGACTACAATATGCATTTGTACTTAAATAGTTATATATGGTTTTTGTTATATATGTATTTTAATTATATGCTTTATATGCAGGACGGAATAAATAATGTTCTAATAATTGGAACAATTGTTATAAGTTTTTGGGATGGATATGTAACTATTATAATAGTGAACTATATTCTTTTGAGACTTTTTTCAACCGTCCCTAATTATTAGGATGATTTCAATCTGTTACAAATACTTACTTTTGGGGACAGCTTAATGAATCGTCTTACAAAAATGAAAATTTGTAGACTTTTGACACGGTTGGTTTAACAGTCTTTTAACAATAATTAGGGCGGCAAAATTCGTCCCTTAAGTTTTTGCCATGCCACCCTAATAGCACTGTTTAAACCCGTCCCAATTACCGTCACAATTAATATTTAGGACACGATTTTTAGGAGATGACAGCATGGAATTTGTTGCTTGGATTGGCTGGATCATAACTCATGTAAGGTTGGTCATCTAGAATTATTTGTCTCTGACCGAATTGTCGGAGAACACGATCTGCCGGATGATACATGGTGTAGTGATTGTATATAATATAAGATTTGTGCAAACCTAGATCGTACAATTTCCTCTCTATTTCTGGTGTATTCTTTCATTTGAGTAGGGTATCCAAATAACCTATTTGATGACAATGTATCTAAATGATACAACAAATTTGTACAAATCTAATAATTTGATTGACCAGTATAGTGCAAGAAACTGTACTAAATTGAGTAACTACCTCATCCCACTGTAACTTACCAAATTGTTTCCTCTACAGTGAAATAATCTTGTGTACATGATGGTGCTGGTCCACTACAATTGTGGTCCATCGCGTAGCAAGCGAAAAATTCTAACATCACTGGTAATGTTGGTTACAGGTTGACCAATATAGAAATGCTTGTGGCACCATACATATAACAGAAATAATATGGTATTAAAAAGAAAAATTGTACATAATTCAAACCAGGCTTAATTGCTTGGGTGGTACCCCAACTTAGGGCATAATAACAATAAAGTACTCCATCTATTATTCCTTATATTAAAATAACATACATTTAATTAATAAATATTACAGTACCTGTGATAACATTCAGTCCAAATGTTTAACGAAATATGGCTCAAATGCTTGGGTGGTACCCCAACATAAGGCTTAATAACACTGAAGTACTCGATCTACCTCTTCGTCAACACCTAACGGATCATTGTACATGAGGGCCGCGACGCCTATCTCCGCTCCCGTCTCGCCGCCACCGCTCCACCGTGCTCTGCCTCAATATGCCCCCCGGCCTGCCCATCGTCGCCGACCCCCGCGTCATCGCTCTCCTCGACGCCGCCAGCTTTCCCGTCCTCTTCGACACCGACCTGGTCGACAAGAAGGACCTCTTCACCGGCACCTTCACGCCTTCCCTCAGTCTCACCGACGGCTACTACACCCTCTCCTTCCTCAACCCCTCCGAGCCCAATGACGCCCTGCTCAAGAAGCTCCTCTTCCATCTCCTCTCCTCCCGCCACTGCCACGTCATCCCCGAGTTTCGTCGGATCTCCGCCGACATGTTCGACAGGTTGGAGGCCGACATATCCGCCAAAGGGGCCGTCGAGCCTCGTGGAGGACCTCTTCCAGCTCGGCCCCATAATGACCCTCTGCCTCTCGAACCTCGTGGAGGACCTCCTCCTCTACTCGGTACGCCTCCCCCCATCCCTCGTCTAGAAGGACTACAACCGGCTGGCCGGCTTCTTCCGCCGGAGTACTTCAGTGTTATTATGCCTTAAGTTGGGGTACCACCCAAGCATTTGAGCCGCATTCCGTTAAGCGTTTGGACGGAATATTATCACATGTACTATAATGTTCATTAATTAAACGTATATTATTTTAATGTAAGAAATAATAGATGGAGTACTTTATTGTTATTAGGTCCTAAATTGGGGTACCACCCAAGCAATTGAGCCTTCAAACCACGTTAGGTATTGATTTTCATTTTTACCTGAACCAGAGTTATGCACGCACATAAATTTTTGCTAGGCTTCGATCTAGCAAAATTCGTCAAGCATGCATATAAATATGCTAAAGTATCAGCTCCACATGCATGACGAGTGGGTTCTTTTAAATTATCTAAGAATGGTAATAGTCGCACGTTTATTCTATTTTTTCTGTCCGTCGAAAAATAGAATTGCCCAACATAAACAGAGCAAATATGCTCTACTATAGCGAATGATATGCAAATATTAAAATTTACATATTAACATGCCATTAAATTAATTGAAAAATAAATCTTAACATTAAATACGTATCCTTAATTTATTGACCTCGATTGGACTGTCGATGGTGCGATCTAAATCCATGAAATTACCCGAAGCCAACTTAACATGACAAAACTTCTCCCTCCTATGTCCGATGGTTGCACAACGCCGAGATATCTCATGATTTGTTCAGATGGATTTAACCAAATATCAAAATATATAGGGTCACCTGTAATAGGTAACCCTAATATATTTGCAATATCCCAAAGTGTGATAGTCATTTCACCAACTGAAAATTGAAAAGTGTTGCGTTGAGACCACCAACACTCAGCGAGACTTAAAATTAGGTGGACATCGTGGATTAAATTTTAATTTCATCCAAATATTGAAACCCAAAGGAATACAACAGCTCCTTTTGGGGAGTAATTAACTCCCATTTGCGGTATCGTCTCCGCATCCTGCAATTTGCATGCTTCCATATTTGTAAATCTAGAGGATAATTATATAGCTACAAGCGAAATACATTTATTATATTTATGTAAAAAAATATTATATACCATACTTACAATTTTAAAATTTACCTGACCGTCAAAAATCAGACTAGATATTTGATTGTTTCATTCCAGTATGATGACATCTGTAACCGGTCCACCAGGAATACGTCCGTCATTCTGTTAAGCCATCTGTAATTTTTTTTATAACAAATATGATTAACATAATAAATATTAATAGAAAATCTGAAATACATTAAAAAATAATAACATTATTGCTTACATTTGATTTTTTTTTCCACTTTCTGTCCGGCAAATTTTTTTTTCTTTCCAACTTTCTGTGAACGAACATTGGGTCTTCGGGAAGGAATGAAGAATGGAGGGGAGGAGAGTTTTAGGTTCTGTGAAGAAGGAGGAGGGGTTGCTGTAATGCCTGTGGTTCGTATTATGTATTTTTGGAATACGTGTACGTATTTTATCTTGTATTGCATGATTCCCTACTTGGCTTTTTCTCGGCTTGGTCCATTATTGGGTTGGTTCGGCTTGGCTTGGTTTACTTGGTTCATCATGAACCAAGGTGAACCCCTACCTACCACCCCCATAGTATTTATTAACCCATCCTTCATTCTCTCTCTTCATTAATCTCTTCTTCCTTCTTTCATTTACTCCTGCACCTACCAGAGAGAGAGGGAGAGGTCTAGGCAAGTGCAACTTGCTTCATGGAGGAACTCTGATTTTATTGTTCCATTCTCTTCCTTACAGTATTTTAGCATATTTTAGTACTTGGTATTTTTACTTTCTATGGCCGGATTCTCGTAGATCTAAGTTCATCTTAATTTCGGATTTCTTGGGTTTTGATCTACTTAATCTTGTTATTTCTAAGTTTTGATGGTTCCATGTTGTAGAGAATTTTGTTCTACCCCATTTTGACTTATGGAAGTTCAGATTTGGACTCTGGATGAAGGTTTTATGGAGCTTGGAAGCTTGGGTTCATGGTGTTCTTCTTCTCTGAAATTTGGAGAAGAAGAACAATACTTGACTTGACCGCATGAACATTTCATGCGGCAAGTGTTCTTCCAGCCGCATGCACAACTCAGCCGCATGAACCCCCTTAACCGCATGGCAGCACTTGACCGCATGAACATTCATGCGGCAAGTATTCCTTCCAGCCGCATGTAGTCCTTCTTACTTAACCGCATGACTGAGCTTTCCAGTCCAGCCGCATGAGAAGTTCATTCTCAGCCGCATAAAATTCCTTTATCCCCTGGCCGCATGGGACTCGACTCGGTTCAGCCGCATAGCCTTTGCTCTGCGGGCAGCATGAACCCGAGTCCGTTCCAGCTGCATGAGAGCCCTTCCCTGTGAGCCGCATGGCGTTGCTCCCCTTGTAACCGCATAGCGCCAATCTTCCTAGCCGCATGGAATGTTTTGGCTGAGCCGCATACACCCCTCCCTTACCGCTGGCCGCATATGACTGATACCCTTCAAACCGCATAAGCCTTTCCCTTTTAGCCGCATGCCCCTAACCCTATTCAGCCGCATGGACTGTTGTTCTCCCAGCCGCATGAGATCATTCCTAGCCGCATATGCCCGAGCCGCATGGTTCTCCTATAGCCCTGTGTACTGTTATTTTATTATTTTGCCCATGTCTTGTAACCCCCTATGTAATTTGAGTTCCTATGGCGTACACTTTTATCCCTATTGTGTATTTTTACGTCCATTTTATATCCTTACGCCTTTTGTCATGAACTTGATAATCACGAATTCATTTAATATGTTGGGAAATGATAATTGAGCACGACATGACAGTGACCCGTAGTGGTGCACTCCTGACATGACTAACCTGACATGATAGCGGCTCGTAGTGGCGCACTCCTGATAAGTAAACTTGACCTGATAAACCTGACATGATATATCTTGATAAGCTGTTGCGACGGCTCCATGACATGACATGACCTGTATAAATAGCATGGACACCGTGGGCGATTGTGCTTGTACAAATAAACCAGTCCTGTCTTGTATCATGTTAGGATGGGACTCCTGAGTACCACGGTCAGGAGTACCCACTAAAACGGACTAAGGTTAATAACTAGAATTACACAGTAGTCATGAAAAGATTTTCCAGCTACAGGCAATTCCGTTACCTGGGCGCTCCTGGGATTTGTAGCCTGCCGTCGAGTAGGGCACATTTCCAGCACACTGTCATGTGTTGCACCCTTCAAGCTACTTAAGGGTACATGCGTTTCCTGGACGATGTACCCACCTGAATTCAACCCTAATCTTTCGACCTGGGTAACCTGGATGGTCTGCAGGACTTGTGGCTGTGGAATAATCTCACTGCATCTTGTTAGTAATTAGGCTTGTGACAACCCTAGTTAGTTAAAGTATCAAGCCGTAATTCTTGCTTGGCCGTGAAATGATTGGATGGAGTCTAACCAGTCTAGTCTTGTCCTGATCCTGTTCCAGGTTACTGTATGACCAGAATGCCTGTATTTTATTTTATCGATAAATGGTGAGAATCCAAGTTCCGTTCAGACGAAGGGTTACAACCCCGGTCCTTGTTTGGTTTACGGGTTGTAACCTGGTTATCTGAATAGTTCCATGGTTATCTCATCGTATATCATCCTGATATGTTTTCCTCATTTCCAAGTGCTTACTATTTATTTATTTATTCTCTTGTGCTAATTGCTGGTTTTAGTTCCTAAGTGAAGCCTCATTTTATGGCACTTGCTCTTTCTGGGGTCTGACCCAGCTGGTTTTGTGTGGCCAGATTTCGGAGCAGCTCCAGAGGATCTACCGACCTTCCATCCAGATGGTGGCCACTAGACGGAACCCTGGCAACGAGTGGGTTTATTTTTGATCTCCCACTTTATTGTAAAAATATTCTTTTGAGGCGTTTAGCCGACGAGCACCTGTTTAGCTCGATTGCACTTTACTAACTGTCTGCCTAAGGGCTGTAACATGATTGACAGATCCTAGGGTTGATCATGTATGACTAAACTCTTGCTAGTCCTAACATTTTGTAACAACTAGCTTCGTGATCAGCTGAATATGTAATATTTGGGACGCCTTATTATTGTATATTTAATGATCATACATCTTGTAACATCCATTTACTTGCTTGTGATTGAGACACTAGGCTTGTTCATGACCTTAAGAGACTGTTGGCTTGTAGTTAAACCCTCATGTATCTTGACAGTCGTGACCGTATGGCGAGGTGGGTTGCACTTCAACATACGTAGCTGGTTATGTCTGCCCCCGCTCTCCAGTATTCGGGTTCTGGGGCGTGACAGTTGCTAGTTTTTTGTAGGAGAAGAAGCTCTGAAAAGAAAGGAAGTCATGTGAGGAAAAGGGGGGGGGGAGGTCTTCGAGACAGGGGGGTCTTCAAGAGAGGGGGATCTTCGAGAGAGGGTGGTGTGGGAGGTGGGAAGGTCTTCGAGACCAGGGGGGTGTCTTCGAGACAAGGAGGAGCCTTCAAGAGAGTCGAGTATCTATCCCTCTCTCTTTGACTGTACTGAGCACCACGTGCCAACTTAGTTGGCACCCCCACCCTACACGCGCCAACTCAGTTGGCTCCATCCCTCACGTCGCTCCCTTCACTCACGTCTCTCCACTGACACTGTCACTAAAGCATACACGCACCAACAGAGTTGGCGCCCCCACCCTGCACGCGCCAACTCAGTTGGCTCCTTCAGGCTCCTTCCCCACTGACACTGACACTAAAGCATGTGCGCGCCAACTGAGTTGGCGCCCCTACCTGCACTGCATACGCCAACTCAGTTGGCTCCACCCTCTCTCTCCTTCTATGTTTCCCACCCCCACACCCACCGTGCCAAGTGAATTGGCGTGGCCTATTTGGCGCTAAGTAACTTGGCGTGTCATTACCCCCACACCCACCATGACAATTGAATTGGAGTGGCCTTCGAGACAAGGAGGGGCCTTCAAGAGATTCAGGTATCTCTCTCTCTCTCTTTGACTCTACTGAGCACCACGCACAGGCCAACTGAGTTGGTGCCCCCACCCTGCATGCGCCAACTCAGTTGGCTCCTCCCCTCACGTCACTCCACCGATACTGACACTAAAGCACACACCCGCCAACTGAGTTGGTGCCCCCACCCTGCACATGCCAACTCAGTTGGCTCCTTCTGGCTCCTTCCCCACTGACACTGACATAAAAGCATGTGTGCCCAATGTAGTTGGCACCCCCGACCTGCACACACCAACTCAGTTGGCTCCAACCCTCTCTCTCCTCCCATGTGTTCCATCCCCACACCCATCGTGTGCCAAGTGAATTAGCGTGGCCTATTTGACACCAAGTAACTTGGCGTGTCATTACCCTAATGCAATTTTTTCAAAATTTTCCTCTTTTTTAGAATTGCGATAAAGTTGTTTACCATGTCCGAAAATTTCTATAAAATCTTTCATAACCTCTTCTTGTAGTGTTCAGTGATATGGAGATATTCATACCGAAGAAAATTTTATTACTTACTCAAAAGAAGATGTCACGACCCGCACCCAGTGTAGGGGCACGAGAAGTGGGTACGTCCAACCTACGCCGTGGTATCGGCGGTAGAACGCTGTCCTAGGTCACATACATCTAACATTTATAAGGTACCTGTACAGTTATACTCTCCGAATGAAGGAATAATATAAAGTACAACTCAATCACAGCTAAGGTAGAAAGTACGATAAGATAGATAGATAGATAAGAATATCAACAGAAATCCACAGATAAAATACAAGTTAAGAGAGAGAATCTATAAATGTCTAAGATAACAACTCCACAATATCTAGAATAATAAATC
This sequence comes from Iris pallida, assembly GCA_029216955.1. Classification (NCBI taxonomy): domain Eukaryota; kingdom Viridiplantae; phylum Streptophyta; class Magnoliopsida; order Asparagales; family Iridaceae; genus Iris; species Iris pallida. Next base: position 18,061 of record JANAVB010019028.1, on the reverse strand, counting down.
CCCAAATAAGTACAAGGGTATCCAATAAGACAGGATGATAAGTAAGATACTGGTCTAGCTAACTAGCCTAGACTGCTGGGGTAATGTCCTCAGCAAGTGCTGGGTCCTCCTGGGAGTCCAGCTCACATGTGTCATCTAGGCCTGCTCCATAGTATGTGGGACAGAGTAAGATACATAAAATACTGAAGAATTGTCAGACCCGCACCCACCGTGAGGGTACGAGTACGTAACAACGCCCAGCCTACGCCGCAGTGTCGGTGGTAGAACGCTGTCCTAGGTCTCATGCATCTAACAGTATAAGGCTAAACAGTTTATACTCCCCGAATGGGGGTGACATAGCAAAATGTAAACTCAATCACATCTAAGGTAGAGCATAATGGAAGATAGATAGAACATGAAATCCAAAAGAGATACAGCAGATAGAAGTCTAAGTGTCTAAGATACACCAACCCAAAAATACATCTCAAAGCTCAAATACAGTAATCCATAAAATAAATACAACTCAAAACAACTGAAAATAATCTATAATCAAGCCCTAACTATCTATACAACCTCTACTGTGTCTCCTATAGCCTAGCAGGCAACCTCCAGGCTATCTGTAAAATTTATCAACGGGTCCAGTCAGGACAGGAGCGAGCACAATACATCTCACGCAGATCATAACAGGTTAGAGAATATAAACATGCAGGAGAGTACGATACATGAAACTGAAAGAAAGTACATGACGTAAACAGAGAGAGAACTGTAATAGAAATATCTACTATAAGTAGAGAGCTACCATTGACTAGTGATTTAGAGTACAAAGTCGACATATGAACGGCTGGATTTGCACATGACTATACTAAAGAGGCGCACATGGCTATACTACTTTGGAATTGTTCACATGACTATTTATACTCTCCCATACCCCAATCAATACACAAGCATCCAAACAAGTTATATTACGTACATGGTTTTCACATGAAGCCCATAAATGGGTGCACATGAAGTATACATGAGAGCTCATACATGAGTGCACATGAAGTTCACATGGGGGCCCATAAATGGGTGCACATGAAATTTACATGAAGGCTCATAAATGAGTGCACATGAAATATAGGTTATACATGAGATACATAGAAAACATGACCGATTCATGAGAGCACATGAGAGTACACGAGCATGCATGAACGAGCATGAAGCACATGAGAAACATGAATAACATGAGAGCGAGAAATACATGATGTACACGAAACACATGACATAATGTATCCGATGCTCCCGAGGGGGATAACATCTCAATGTAGGGATCCATATAGTACCAATTCGTGATAATATCGTGACAGCATCAAATAAGGTAAACTAGAGCAGGAATATAATTCTAAACAAGTTATGAAATGATCAGAGAATGTACTCGCCTGATATCTGAATGTCCAAGGTAAAGATACTGTCCGAGGAGAGGTGTCTGGCTCCTAATTAGAACAGCACAAGTTACAACATGTCCAGAAGGGTAATATAAAGCACTACATTACATTCTACATGAATCTAGGTCAAACTAGGCCAAAGTCAACCCTTGGTCAACTCTGGTCAACTGCACTAGTCAAACTAGGTCAAACTAGGTCATGTCCTAACCCAGCAAGTCTTACTAGGCCTAACCAAGACTATCCTAGCAAGCACACATCAATACAAGGCTATACAAGCCAACATACACCCAACTCTATATAGCATGCAATTATTCAATACTCAAATAGCCAAGAATTCACATTGGATATACACTAGGTAATCTATTACTTTAAACTATATATGTCTACACATATATACACATACATATATTGGTATTCAACATTAGGTCTATAGTCATGGCATTTCAAATGGTTATATAAACTTATATATTACAACACAATATGCTAACATATATATAATATACATACATAGCTAAGTTAACTGTATTCATAAATACTTATTTAAGAGGCTATGTGTGTGTATGTGAACATGGCAAAGGGCAAGTGAGGGTTAAATGGGCATACATAGTGTATACATATCAAAGAGTGTCAAAGTGCAAGTGAACAAAGTGTCAAGTGTGATAGTGTCTACATAGTGTAAGGGGTACATGAGGTAATATAGGATTTGTGTTAACATAGAACATTACATCTCATTAACTTGTATATTGCATACATTACATCTATTATTACATTACATTCATGCTTGCATTCATTCATCATTCATTTATTCTCTTGCACTACTATATGCACCATACATTACATACTATGGAACCTACATATTCATTACAAGCCATACTTATACATGCTTGCATTAGATAGGATACTTACACCTCATACATCATTTATTTAAATATTTACTCATGCTTGCATTCTCTATTTAATTACATAATGTATATAAATTAACATGGGTTAAAATCAAATAGAACATTATATTACACACAAGGGTGCACAAAATGCATATGCCGAATAGTAACTCCTACTAATAATCAATACTGTACCATCTCAGCATGAATTAAAATCTAGGATTAAAGTATGTTATAGATCTATGTGTTAGCTTTCCGAAACTTCAAACGGATCGCGTTTTCGTTTCCGGAAACTCCCAGAATCGCGAAAACACCGAGAACGCATTTGTCTTTCGTACAGCTGACACTCAAATAATTCTCCAGAAAGTTACAGAAAGAATTAGGCCTATTAATATATATTTTTGGAAAGCTAACTTCAATACACTTCTTTTAAAAAAACGGAAGATTAAACCGAGATTTGAGCTAGAAGTTATGATATTTCTAAGTTAGGACTGAAATTAAAAACATGGATAAAAATTATGACGGATTTGGGTAGTTTGAGACAAAAGAACACAAGTATATAACATAATATATCAAGAACTCACTCTCTACACTAATATATATATATATATATGAGACACTATAGAACACATCTCCAATACAAAAATATGAGATTAAACATGTAATAATTCATTCATACATAACAACAACACATAGTGTGTCCAAATTTGGGGTTTTTCCACATGGACACAACCACAACACAAAGGACACTCTTATGACCTCCAAATGGACACGAAATGGACACAAATGAAGATACAACCATGGGGGTCATTCCTATGGGTTCAAAATAGACCTATATGCATGAGGAAATGAAAAGGAGAAGGGATTTATACCTCCCGGTAGATCGAATCGAAGAAAAGCCTTCCCGGAGCGACACCGACACGTAGAGATTCCAAAAGGACACGAACGAGCTCCGAATTCTCCCAAACTTGGGTAGCTTCCTCCTTGGCTAGAATGGAGAAGGAAAGAAGAAGATTTGGTGGCAAAATAGAAGGATTTGGTGGAGAAATTGCTAGGGATTGCAATCTAGGAATTTGGGGAAGAACAAGAGAGAGAGAGAGAGAGAGAGTGTGGATGAGAATAATGAAAAGAACTTGAGCCTATCCTCTCCCAAAGTGGCTGGCCATATGGGGCTATTTGTCCTATTATGGTAAGGTCCAAAATGCCTCCACTAACCTATTCTATGAGTATTAGGAAAGGGCTAATTGGTTGGGGCTAAATTAGTCATTCTAAAGTCTCTAATCACACTAACCTTATCCATAATAATTAGTCTAGCCTCTAACTAAAATATTTCTATCATATGGAATAAAATTAATATCATGTAGGCCATGCCTAAATAGTGTGTGGGTCCCACTAGAGTCAAACTACCCCCGGGTCCCCGTTTCAAGTCGGATTGAGTTGAAATTCGAACCCGACTCAAATAACCCCAAAACAATATCATAAATAACAAAATAAATTTCAACCCCAAAATAATATCATAAATAATAAAATAAATTTTAAAAATATTCAAAAATGTAAAATGACAAAATATCCCTGTTTCTGAAAACTGTGGGTGACAAATCTATCCACCTAAAAAAAAATTTCGTCCTCGAAATTAAAACAAAGCAATCACAGGAAACACATACAGAAAACAATCTCATTCAAATACTTTTCAAAAAAAATCAGCAATAAAAAAAACTCTTTGAGGCAGATCAAACATTTGTAAATAAAAACTGATACGTGTCCGATACGGACACAAAACCATCACAAAATCACAACTATCAAAGGTCAAAATCAACAATCACCAATGCAATAAATATCAAAATAATTCAAAGAGGTCAAATACAAAATATCCTTAGGCCAGAAATGACATTAAAATATCCTAATCACATGGTTAGGCTCTAGGTCAAACAGTCTCTAGGGTTTCACTAGCAAAATATCAAAATCACAAGTCATAATTTTAAATAGTTTTAAAATGATTTAAAAATTACCAAAATCATATCATGATTTAAATGCCAAATCAATAAATGATTAAAATTACAAAATTTCAAAATTACCCTCATTTTAGAGAACTGGGTGTTACAAGTCTACCCACCTTAGAAAAATTTCATCCTGAAAATTAAAATGTTCATACTCCTTCTAGGTCAACCCCCCCCCCTCCACAATTAAAGTCTCAGAACTTAAACAATCATACGATTTAAAAGGATGACATACAGGGTCATGGCATACGGTGGTAGTGAAAGTCTCATCTAGGTATACTAGTCATGCTAAACCAAAACGGTCATATGGTATCAAAACACACAAGCAATCTAGGGTGCTAAACTAGAAAAGATACAGAAATAACAATCATCAAGACTGTAAGGCAGTCTACCATCCTATATAAAAACTGGTACTTATCAAAATAAAATAAAGTCAACTACCATTTATCTAATAAGGTGTACTATTTAAGAAAATCAAAATCAAAAGTTAAAGAATGAAAGCCAATTGCATGGAAATCCAATCACAATATATTTATATATATAGCGTTTGAGAGGAAAAAGCTAGCATTATGTACAAGTTATGTAGTTCGTGTGTGTATGGGTGTATGTGGACATGTTCATATGGTTAGATAATAGGCGTGTGTGTATGTGAAAAATACATGAAAGTGTATAGGAGGATTTGAGTTTCAAAACAATAGCTATCAAGTTACACTACTCATGGCATATTGGTTAAACAATCTACAATGCACAACCTATTTACTCATAACATGCATGGCTAACCATATCTATACATATAAAGAGTTAGACATTGAGTTATATCTATATACATTATAACATGTATGCCTAAGCTCTATATATATATATCTATATAGATATATGAACATAACATAGAGAGGAAGGGTTAGGTTACATGGCAGTGTATACTATGTTAGAGTGTGGATGTCACTATACAGGGTTATAGCTTTAGTATTGAAATGTTAAACCCAGTTTTAGTTCAGCATTTACATACAAAATCTGAAAATAAGCTAACATTTAAACCAGTACAATATTAACATAATGCAATTTCAAAATTTAGGAGTTTGAAACATCACAACTAATCTCAATGCTCCCAATACATCCTAACATGATAGAAATAAAACCCTAATATACTATCAATACATTTATCTACGTATATAGTTCAATATTACATGTTAAATCTGAAATTGAACTAAACATGAAAATCAATGTAAAAATGTTAACATGTATTCAGTTTTTAGGATTTTGGAGAATTTGTACATCAAAACCAACTCAATGTTTATCACAACATAACATGTAAGAATATGGAACCTAAATTTATATCCCTACAACAACAATGTACACAGCTCTAAATATTATATTTAAAACAATCAATTTGAACTAACATTTAAAATCGCGTATTAAGGGTAAATATGCACACAGTCTCAGATTTGACAAATTTAAACACAAAACTCAACCAAATTTTTTTTTTTTGAATTGAAACCCTACGTATAACATACATGTGCAGTGATATAAATAAAACTATTATCATAAAATTTTATATTTAAATTACGAGTTAAGCTAGGAAAAGTAGAGAATCGGAAATATTGGGGTTTTGAAAATTTAAACATTAACGACATATTAATATGTATTCAGATAGGTGGAAATCAAGTGTAGCATGCATAAGTGTCAGGAAAGTGTCCACTATATATATTCATATATATTCTCATGTCCCAATATAAAATTTTAATTCTACGTTAAGTCCAACAATTAGATTCCTACCAAGGTTGCAAGCAGGTGATTGACGTAATCAAGACAGTATTATTATTATTATTTAATACAAGAATAATAGCAAGAAAGAAATAACGATAAAATCTGTTTTTGCTTATCTGTTTAAAAGAAAAACCCATTTTGAAACCCAGAGCTAAATTTTCAAATCCAAGATAAAGTCTAGCAAAATCATCGATTCATTGTATTAAGAAAAATTTCATAGTAAGAAGTTACACAAAGTTTATAAAAACAGCTAAAGCTACCCCTAAGTTAAATAAATGAGAAACAAAACAAAACAAACAAATAACAATTCTCTCTTTCTTTCTTTTTTTCCTTTTTTTTGAAGGACTGAAACAAAAGTAGAAAAAACATGTTCAAAAATATTTAAGGTACAATCTGATAATCATATGCGTCTTCTTGAAATTATGTTGTCAGAATTCTGTCACGCCAATAAGCATAGCTGCAATAAACGATAGAGTCCATAATAAGGCATACACCCTATAATCATGTTATCTAGAATTCTTACCACGCCACCCGGTATGGCTGCAAGAAAATCTAGATTTCATAACTAAGATAAGTATAGCTATATCAGGCTCTACGTCCTTGTCATGCTAGCAAATATGACTGCAATAAATTCTAAATTCCATAATAAAGTAGACTTTTACCTTTCTCACTGTCCTTATCAAGTATGTTATCAGGTTATACCTTAATTCCAAAAAAAATGTACATATACATATAAATACAAACTCAAATTCAACAACTAACATCAAGATTCAAAATTCAACAATAATCCATCAAAAATCATAAAAATACAGACTCAAATTCAACCACTAACATCAAGATTCAAAATTCAACAATAATCCATCAAAATCAAGTTCAATAACAGGAAGTAAAGGTAAATCAAATCAGGGAAAAACAGATTTTAAATCGAAGTTAAAATAAGATTCTCAAGGGTCGTCCCAGGAATCTCTCAAGGAATCCTAACCGTGATTGAGTACCTTCAAAATATATCCTATTCCTTTTGCAGGCTGTAGTGGTACTCTAGTTCGAATACCACTACATAAACTCGACCTGCATGGACCACCACTAAAAACGTGTCACGACCCGCACCCACCGTGAGGGTACGAGTACGTAACAGCGCCCAGCCTACGCCGCAATTTCGGTGGTAGAACGCTGTCCTAGGTCTCATGCATCTAACAGTATAAGGAAAAACAGTTTATACTCCCCGAATGGGGGTGACATAGCAGAATGTAAACTCAATCACATCTAAGGTAGAGCATAATGGAAGATAGATAGAACATGAAATCCAAAAGAGGTACAGCAGATAGAAGTCTAAGTGTCTAAGATACACCAACCCAAAAATACATCTCAAAGCTCAAATACAGTAATTCATAAAATAAATACAACTCAAAACAACTGAAAATAATCTATAATCAAGCCCTAACTATCTATACAACCTCTACTGTGTCTCCTATAGGCTAGTAGGCAACCTCCAGGCTATCTGTAAAATTTATCAACAGGTCCAGCCAGGACAGGAGCGAGCACAATACATCTCACGCAGATCATAACAGGTTAGAGAATATAAACATGCAGGAGAGTACGATACATGAAACTGAAAGAAAGTACATGACATAAACAGAGAGAGAACTGTAATAGAAATATCTACTATAAGTAGAGAGCTACCAGTGACTAGTGATTTAGAGTACAAAGTCGACATGTGAACGGCTGGATTTGCACATGACTATACTAAAGAGGCGCACATGGCTATACTACTTTGGAATTGTTCACATGACTATTTATACTTTCCCATACCCCAATCAATACACAAGGATCCAAACAAGTTATGTTACGTACATGGTTTTCACATGAAGCCCATAAATGGGTGCACATGAAGTATACATGAGAGCTCATACATGAGTGCACATGAAGTTCACATGGGGGCCCATAACTGGGTGCACATAAAATTCACATAAAGGCTCATAAATGAGTGCACATGAAATATAGGTTATACATGAGATACATGGGAAACATGATCGATTCATGAGAGCACATGAGAGTACACGAGCATGCATGAACGAGCATGAAGCACATGAGAAACATGAATAACATGAGAGTGAGAAATACATGTTGTACACGAAACACATGACATAATGTATCCGATGCTCCCGAGGGGGATAACATCTCAATGTAGGCATCCATATAGTACCAATTCGTGATAATATCGTGACAGCATCAAATAAGGTAAACTAGAGCAGGAATATAATTCTAAACAAGTTATGAAATGATCAGAGAATGTACTCGCCTGATATCTGAATGTCCAAGGTAAAGATACTGTCCGAGGAGAGGTGTCTGGCTTCTAATTAGAACAACACAAGTCACAACATGTCCATAAGGGTAATATAAAGCACTACAATGCATTCTACATAAATCTAGGTCAAACTAGGAAAAAGTCAACCCTTGGTCAACTCTGGTCAACTGCAGTAGTCAAACTAGGTCAAACTAGGTCATGTCCTAACCCAGCAAGTCTTATTAGGCCTAACCAAGACTATCCTAGCAAGCACACATCAATACAAGGCTATACAAGCCAACATACACCCAACTCTATATAGCATGCAATTATTCAATACTCAAATAGCCAAGAATTTACATTGGATATACACTAGGTAACTATTACTTTAAACTATATATGTCTACACATATATACACATGCATATATTGGTATTAAACATTAGGTCTATAGTCATGGCATTTCAAATGGTTATATAAACTTATATATTACAACACAATATGCTAACATATATATAATATACATACATAGCTAAGTTAACTGTATTCATAAATACTTATTTAAGAGGCTATGTGTGTGTATGTGAACATGGCAAAGGGCAAGTGAGGGTTAAATGGGCATACATAGTGTATACATATCAAAGAGTGTCAAAGTGTAAGTGAAGAAAGTGTCAAGTGTGATAGTGTCTACATAGTGTAAGGGGTACATGAGGTAATATAGGATTTGTGTTAACATAGAACATTACATCTCATTAACTTGTATATTGCATACATTACATCTATTATTACATTACATTCATGCTTGCATTCATTCATCATTCATTTATTCTCTTGTACTACTATATGCACCATACATTACATACTATGGAACCTACATATTCATTACAAGCCATACTTATACATGCTTACATTAGATAGGATACCTACACCTCATACATCATTTATTTAAATATTTACTCATGCTTGCATTCTCTATTTAATTGCATAATGTATATACATTAACATGGGTTAAAATCAAATAGAATATTATATTACACACAAGGGTGCACAAAATGCATATGCCGAATAGTAACTCCTACTAATAATCAATACTGTACCATCTCAGCATGAATTAAAATCTAGGATTAAAGTATGTTATAGATCTATGTGTTAGCTTTCCGAAACTTCAAACGGATCGCGTTTTCGTTTCCGAAAACTCCCGAAATCGCGAAAACACCGAGAACGCATTTGTCTTTCGTACAGCTGACACTCAAATAATTCTTCAGAAAGTTACAGAAAGAATTAGGCCTATTAATATATGTTTTTTGGAAAGCTAACTTTAATACACTTCTTTTAAAAACGGAAGATTAAACCAAGCTTTGAGCTAGAAGTTATGATATTTCTAAGTTAGGGCTGATGAAATTAAAAACATGGATAAAAATCATGACGGATTTGGGTAGTTTGAGACAAAAGAACACAAGTATATAACATAATATATCAAGAACTCACTCTCTACACTAATATATATATGAGACACTATAGAACACATCTCCAATACAAAAATATGAGATTAAATATGTAATAATTCATTCATACATAACAACAACACATAGTGTGTCCAAATTTGGGGTTTTCCCACATGGACACAACCACAACACAAAGGACACTCCTATGACCTCCAAATGGACACGAAATGGACACAAATGGAGATACAACTATGGGGGTCATTCCTATGGGTTCAAAATAGACCTATATGCATGAGGAAATGAAAAGGAGAAAGGATTTATACCTCCCGATAGATCGAATCGAAGAAAAGCCTTCCCGGAGCGACACCGACACGTAGAGATTCCAAAAGGACACGAACGAGCTCCGAATCCTCCCAAACTTGGGTAGCTTCCTCCTTGGCTAGAATGGAGAAGGAAAGAAGAAGATTTGGTGGCGAAATGGAAGAATTTGGTGGAGAAATTGCTAGGGATTGCTCTCTAGGAATTTGGGGAAGAACAAGAGAGAGAGTGTGGATGAGAATAATGAAAAGAACTTGAGCCTATCCTCTCCCAAAGTGGCTGGCCATATGGGGCTATTTGTCCTATTATGGTAAGGTCCAAAATGCCCCCACTAACCTATTCTATGAGTATTAGGAAAGGGCTAATTGGTTGGGGCTAAATTAGTCATTCTAAAGTCTCTAATCACACTAACCTTATCCATAATAATTAGTCTAGCCTTTAACTAAAATATTTCTATCATGTGGACTAAAATTAATATCATGTGGGCCATGTTTAACTAGTGTGTGGGTCCCACTAGAGTCAAACTACCCCCGGGTCCCCGTTTCAAGTCGGATTGAGTTGAAATTCGAACCCGACTCAAATAATCCCAAAACAATATCATAAATAACAAAATAAATTTCAACCCCAAAATAATATCATAAATAATAAAATAAATTTTAAAAATATTCAAAAATATAAAATGACAAAATACCCCTGTTTCTGATCCTGGGGGTGACAAGAATATACATGAAGTAAAAGAGAAGACTGTAAAGAAATATCCACTATAAGTAAAGAGCTACAGTGAACTAGTGATTTAGAGTTGTCATCCCAGTTTTCATGAACATGGATATTTTGGTCATTATTCCACTTTAGAATTATTTTGGAATTATTTATTTATTTATGATATTATTTTGGGGTTATTTGAGTCGGGTTCGAATTTCCACTCAATCCGACTTGTATCGGAGACCCGAGGTAGTTTTGACTCTAGTGGGACCCACACATTAGTTAGACATGGCCCACGTGACATTATTTTAGTTAGTGGGTTAGACTAATTATTCATGGGTAGGTTTAGTTGGATTAGAGACTTAAACATGACTAAAATAGCCTCAACCTTTAACCCTTTTCCTAATATAATTAAATAGATTCGTGGGGGGGCTTTTTAGTCATTTCAATAAGGGACACATAAGGCACTTATGGTCGGCCACCTAGGGGGGGATAGGAATGAGCCTTTGTCATTATCCACTCCATTTTCTCTCTCTTGTTCTTCCCCAAATTTTGAGAAGAGTTCATATGGATTTCACCATCAAATTAATCCTTTTCTCCACCCAATCTTCTTCATTTCTTCTCTACTCAAGCAAGGGAAGGAGCTAGCCAAGTTTGGGAGGGTTCGGAACTCGTTCGTGTCTATTTGGAGATCTCTACGTGTCGGTGTCGTATCAGGGAGGAGTTTTCCTAGATTCGATCTACCGGGAGGTATAATCTCTTCTCTATTTCCTTCCTACATGCATATAGGATTATTTTGAGCCCATAGGAATGACCCCCATGGTTGTATCTCCATTCTGTCCATTTGGAGACTTCTAGGTGTGTCCTTTTTGTTGTATTGTGTCCTAGTAGGAAAATCCCCTATTTTGGACACATGGTGTTTGTGTCTTTGTGTATATGATTTTATTAGTGTCAAATCTCAGATTTTATATTATTGGAATGTGTTCTTCATGGTGTGTTCTTCATGTATCATATGGTATCATATTCTATTTATACATATATATATATATATATATATATATATATATATATATATATATATATATATATATATATATATATATAATATATATATATATATATATATATATATATATATATATATATATATATATATATATATATATATATATATATATATATATATATATATATATTTATTATTTTATTTATATATATATATATATATATATATATATATATATATATATATATATATATTTATATAAAAATATATATATATATATATATATATATTTATATATATATATATATATATATATATATATATATATATATATATATATAAATATATATATATATATATATATATATATATATATATATATATATATATATATATATATATATATATATTGGTGTATTTTGTGTCTTTATATGTGTTTATAGGGTGTGGAGATTTCAGGATTGAGAGAGAATGGGAGAGAGTGTTGGAGTGGTGGTGGAGTTGGTCTTGGTGTTAGAAGTGTGTGTGTGTGTTTGTGTTGGTATGTATAGAGTGATAGAGAGTGGGGAGATGAGAGATTAGGGGGGGTGCACTGCTGGCTTACACAACAGCAGCATCATGTATCAGTCCCCACAAGGGGGACTGATTTAACAGCAGTTGTAGCAGCCATTAGCTGCTGATTTCAGCAGTGGGAGCAGCCCCATTTGGCAGCAGTTTAGTGGGAGTGGGCTGCCCCATTGGACAGCCCATTATAGGCCCACTTAACAGCCCTATATTAGCCCCACTTAACCCCTATATCAGCCCAATAAATAGCCCCATAACAGCCCTATATTAGCCCCCATTTCAGCCATGTAAACATCCATTCATTTCACTCAAAATCACATATTCCATTCATTCACACATTCATTCCAACACCCACATACATTCATCTATCCATCCTTCCACTCATTTAGTCACACAAATACTCATCCACTCAATCCATTCATTCACTCATATCTATTCACTTAGGCATTCACTCACTCATTCACCTATTCCATTCATTCACCAATTCATCATGATACACTCATTATCATTCACATATTCCATTCACCCTTCCATTTCTCATACACAAATACATATATCCATTCTCTATTCATACTTCTCTCATTCCACAATTCCTATACCAAATCCAGTCCTAAAAATCCTTAGGTGAGTGAGTATTGTGTGTGTGAGTGGTTAGCTAATGTTAGGATATTATAAGGGTAAGGTAATGTGAGGGTAATCAACATGTGTCCTAAGATGGGTTAGATGAGCTAGGTACTAGGATTTTATGGTAGGTAATGTTAGTATAGGTTAGTGTCTAGCTATCCTAGGAAGCCTAGGTTAGTATTCCAAGGTTAGAGTGGTATGTGTAAGGTATTGGTATTTACCTTATGAAGGATAATGTAGGTAATTGCCTATAGCTAAGGTAAGTGATTTAGGGTTTAAGATATGGTTATGATTAGGTATCCCTGGGTTGGTAATGGTTAGAAATAGTGCTCCTAGACTAGTTTTGACTTCGGTTGACCATTTTGACTAAAAGTCAACAAATGTCAACCGAGAGTCAAACTTAGCCTATAAGTGACTAGAATGGACCGAAACCAAACCAGAGTTGACCAGTTGACTGAAAGTCAACAGTTGGTCAACATTAGACTAGTTTGACCTAGGGTTGACCCAGGGTTGACTCGGTGTTGACCAGAGTTGACCTAGAGTTTCCTTTTTGATCAGAAGTCAACTGTAAGTTAACCCTTGACCCTAGATTGACCTAGTTTGACTTGGATTAACTTCCTGTGACCCTGTTGACCTTGGTTGACCTAGTATGACCCAGTTTAGCTTGGTGTGACTTAGTTTGACCTAGTTTTGACTTAGACTTGTATATCATGTGTCACGACCCGCACCCAAGAGTAAGGACACGAGAAGTGGTTACGTCCAGCCTACGCCGCAGTGTCGGCAGTAGAACGCTGTCCTAGGTCAATTATATAACAATATAAAGGTACCTGTACAGTATATACACTCCGAATGGAGGTGACATAGAATAATACAGTCTCAATCACATCTAAGGCAGAATGATAAGATAGAAAGATAGATAGATAGATAGATAGATAGATAGATAGATAGATAGATAGATAGATAGATAGATATGAAAATGAAATAAGATCCGCAGAGATACAACCAAAGAAGTCTAAGTGTCTAGATAACATCTCCATAAACATCAGATAAAACAAACTCCCAGTATATACAATAATGTATGAATGAGAAAGACAAGGTAAGAGTCTAAGCTAGCAGTCTAAACCACTGGTGGTAGATCCTCTACTGCAAGTGGGTCCAAGTCGCCAATGTTGTCTAAAGATATACCATAATGGGTAGACACCAGAACCTCATCATTCTCTGTAAAATTTTCAACAGGTCCAGTCAGGACAGGAGCGAGCACAATACATCTCACGTAGATCATAACAGGTTAGAAAATATAAACATGCAAGAGAGTACGATACATGAAACTAAAAGAAGGTACATGATGTAAATAGAGAGAGAACTGTAATAGAAATATCTACTATAAGTATAGAGCTACCAGTGACTAGTGATTTAGAGTACAAAGTCGACATGTGAATGGCTGGATTTGCACATGAATATACTAAAGAGGCGCACATGGATATACTACTTTGGAATTGTTCACATGACTATTTATACTCCCCCATACCCCAATTAATACACAAGGATCCAGACAAGTTATGTTACACACATGATTTTCACATGAAAGCCCATAAATGGGTGCACATGAAGTGTACATGAGGGCTCATAAATGAGTGCACATGAATTTCACATGAAGGCCCATAAATGGGTGCACATGAAGTATACATGAGGGCTCATAAATGAGTGCACATGAATATAAGTTATACATGAGATACATGAGAAACATGACCGAACATGAGAGCATATGAGAGTACACGAGCATAAATGAACGAGCATGAAGCACATGAGAAACATGAATAACATGAGAGCGAGGAATACATGATGTACATGAAACACACGACATGATATATCCGATGCTCCCGAGGGGGATAACATCTCAATGTAGGGATCCATATAGTACCAATCCGTGAGCATATCCTGACAGCATCAAATAAGGTAAACTAGAGCATGGATATAATCCTAACCAAGTTATGAAATGATCAGAGAATGTACTCGCCTGGTATCCTGAATATCTGAAAAGAATATACTGTCCGAGGAGTGGTGTTTGTCTCCTATAGAACAGTACAAGTCACTACATGTCTAAAATAATAAAATAGACTGCTACAATGCATCTACATGATGTTTAGGGTCAATCTAGGCTAAAGTCAACCCTTGGTCAACTCTAGTCAACTACACTAGTCAAACTAGGTCAACTAGGTCAAACCTAACCCAAACAAGTCTCACTAATCCTAACCAGTCTATTCTAGCATACACACATAATATCTAAGCCATACAAGCCAACAACACACAATTCACTATAGGCATATACTTATTAGGGGCCATAGGTTATAGGCTATATGCTAAATATACATTCCACACATATGTATATTCCCACATATTTCACAAATTTAAAATATATTTAATATATATAAATAACACACATTTACCTATAGCTACATTGATATATATATATCACACACACACATATATATATATGCATAGAGTGATAGGGAGAGACACATGTGGACATGTGTCTATGTGTACATGTGTGTGTGTGTGACCATATAAAAATAGTGTGTGTATCATGTGTCCAGGAACTTAGTAAAACAGAAAAGAATCATTGCAATGTATGTGTGTGTGTCTACATGTGAGGGTGTGTGTGTAGAGTGTATGACAGTGAGTGTATGTGGGTGAATGGAAACATAGAGTGATATATCTGAGAACAGTGCATTGGCAGTTCAAAACAGTGAGGTATGGACATGTATATGTGATAGGAAATAGTGTGGATACATGTGTGTGTGTGTAGAGTGTGTATGTGTGGGTGTGTAAAATTTGAAAACAGTGAACTAAATCTCAGTTATTAGTAAACCAAAATGACAGTTAAAAACAAAACCAATCCAATGTCAAAATCCACTCTAACATGTAACATCCTAGCAGTAGCCTAACACAATGCAATGGATTAAGCATGTCAAATTAAATACCAAAGTTCAGTTAAACAGGGAATTAAAGTCAGGGTTTAGAAAATAGTGTAAGGAATTTAGGAAGTTTCAGCCCACACCTATAACAGTCCATTCCACATTCAAAATTCCATTTCTTGTGTTAACATCAACCCCATTACATGAATCCATCTTAACTATAAACAAATACATGTGTACACGAATCTAACATATAAATTTAAACATCAAAATTTAGTTTAAAAGGATTTAAAATCAGGATTTCAGTTAACATGTAAAATTTCTGGGAGTTTCAGTCTATGCATTTCAAAAACCAAACCCTTGTTGCCTCAACCAATTCATGTAACCATCCTCAACAGTAAACTAACACATGTAATTGAATCTAATCATGACAATTTAAATAGGGGATCAGTTTAACAGGGAATTTAAAATCAAACATCCCATTTCGGAAAACTGTGATCAGTCAACTCATTGAACAGCCCAATCCTATATTCGAAAATCTATTTCTTGATAACAAATCCTAATCTATCATGCCAATCCAACCTAGCAGTAGTTAATACATATGCACATGAATTTAAACATGTAAATTGAACATCAAATCAGTTAAAATGGAATTAACATCAGAATATTGAGAAAAACAGTAAACGCGTATCAGTTGAAATGGGAATTCCAAATTCGAATTCCAAAAACACAATAATAAACCAAAGTAAGGGTTGGTAATTCATTATACACATGTGCACGTGTCTACCACTTCATACGTGTCCAACCAAGTGGACACAGCCATGTCCACGATACACAAACAACACACGAGCACACACGCAGTGCACAACGTCATGCACGCGTGCACGCGTGTCCCGCGTGCGACACAGGCCACGTGGTGACACGTGGTCTTGTATACACATGCGCCAGGGGTAGGGCTACTCCTAGGACAGCCTGTACTGTGTCCTAGACACGTGTCGCAGTGTGTCCGAACGCGTATCAGTGGCGTTTCCTGCGCGAGCACGACAGGTCGTACGGCCAGTACGGGGAGGATTTCTCCTCGCACACTCCACCATACGCTCCCATCTTTTGGGAGGATGATGTCAGTCGATGCCCCAACACCCTCGCCAAAAATGGCGTATCCACGTGTCCTGTGTCAGAAGAAACAGACCCTGTGATGCAGGACACAGTGCACAGTACACGGACAGCGTGTTCGTGTCCTCGTGTGGACACGACACAAAGCTAAAATTTGGAAAAAATGACAGAAATCAATAAGCAAACCCTAGATCTAGGATCCTATTCAAAAACATTTGCAAAATCATCAATTCGAAATAGTTTGGGTATTTCATCGAACACCTAGCCTATGGGTTTGATACGTGTCCAATACGGACACTAAATGGACACGAATTGTGCCCAAATTTTGGGGACAAGTAGGGGACTCTTAGACCTAGCTCTATATGCAAAGAAAATAAGAAAAACAATGGGTTTGAGTGGTTTACCTATTGCGTGTCAATACTCACGAAAGCTCCAAATGGAAGGATTCCAAATAGCAACTCCCAAGCTCCAAATGGCACAAAAACTGAGGTGAACCTCCAGAATCAGTAAACACACAATAATTAGATCATAATGCAAAAGACTAGGTTAAAAAGGAGTTAAAATGAATTAAATAGGATTTTAGGAGAATGGGAATTTACCTTTCCTTCAAAATCTAGGTCAAGAACAAAAGAGGCAAGAACACATTAAGAGAATACTTATAGGCAAGGGGAACCCTAATTGTGGCTGCCATGGGTGGGTTTGATTAGGTTTTGGGCTTAAATCATGGGCCTATGGCTTAATTGCAAGTCATGAAATTGGTAAATCACAAGCCATTGAGTTAAGTCATAATTCATGAAACTATTTCACTTAACTTAACCTTCATATTTTAAAACTAATTTCTAATGACTAAAAGTAGGTTAAGTTAAGTTAGACTAGGGTCACCATAGCTAGGGTTAGCTTCTAGGCTAGTATACAAGGTCTTAACTAGTCAAAGTCAAATTCAACAACCATCAATCCAATAATTAATCAAATTATTCTAATAAGTCAAAATGACCAAATTACCCCTAGGCTAAAATAATAAATAGATATTCTATATCACAGGG
>JANAVB010019027.1:0-13811 GCA_029216955.1 Iris pallida | reverse complement strand
TCTCGTCTCTTCAAATAAGATTTTGGCTTAAGTTGCATGATGTTTAGTTGGTGATGCTACCTATGTGTTTGTTAGTTTTCAATTCCACAACCTCAAAAACCTGATGAATATATCATATTTTAAATTTGTACGGAAAATAAAATAAAATAAATATTGGAACTATTCCATATCAAGTTGTATATTATCTGAGCTGGTAAGGATAAGGATCATATCTAGTGCTGAGTTGTTTTTCCATTGATTGGTATGATCTGCAATTTACTTTGGAGCATCAACAGTAAGGCTGATCCCAATTTTTTTACATTTTAGATTCAGAACAGTAAAATATAATTGAAGCTCATAATGGTTCCGTCCTAGCCAGAGAGCTATAGTTTGGACAAAATTTCTACATTCAGAATGTAGGAATTCATTTTATAAATTCGTAAGGTTAAATTGGAGGCACAATTTTTACATTATAGATTTTACATTATTTTTTTGACCAAACAACTTTTGAAACCAAAGATTATTTTAACATTTTCTACTATTCTCATAACAGGCTCAGCCCATTCTAGATTATTTTTTGTTATAAATTTGGACCTCAAGATGCATTTTTCAACTCCATCTATTGTGAATGATGGTGAGCCAGGTGAGGGAACGAGCTTAGAAAAATCTCACATATACAAATAGAAAATTACTAGGGTACTACATTTTTTAATAGGGGCATCAAATTTAGGCGTTAATCTTTATTATATCTTGGACTGTCAAAATTTTGACAGTCTTCTTGGCAGTCCTGTAGAAAAGGAAGTATGTTTTTAGGACTGTGGTCAAAACTTTGATAGCTTTAAATATACACGAAACTTTCAAAATTTTGGCAGTCATCTAATTTTTTTTTATTTCAGGACGGTCAAATTTTGACAGTCATGTTTATATACAAGATTGTCAAAATTTAAGTATTTATAAATGCACTACAAAAGTTACTCGGGGATGCCCGAATTTTTTTATTTACAAATTTGTCACACAAAAAATTTACTCAAGACTGTCCAATTTTTTCTTTTAGACTGTCAGAAATTTTGATAGTCCTACCATATGCTGGATGTAAAAAATTTTGAGAGTCCTAAAGAAAATATGTTGTTATCTTTAGGACTGTCAATTTTTTTAACAACATGTTATTTTTAGGACTGTCAAATTTTTTGACAGTCCTTCCATAGATAGGATTGCCAATTTTTTTGACAATCCTAAAGATAGCAACGGTGGGTTAACGAGCTCTTCCTTGGCCAGATGTTGGTCGAAAAAATCATGAGAAAGAGGAGATAAAGAAGAATGGATTTAATGTCGACCCAAACACCTTTTCACCACCACCATCGTCGTCGTCAGCTCCCGCTTCTCCCCCGACCACCTCTCCATCACCACTACCGTCTACGACCGCATGTGGTTGCTTGAGAAAGATCACGGGCCGTGTGAAGGAGGTGGAAGACGAAAAGAAGGGGATCCGAATACTGTGTGTGTTGGGGGGGGGGGGGGGGGGGGGGGGGGGGATTTTGGGTTGGGGGGAGGAGAGGGGGGGTGGGGGGGTTGGAGAAATTTTGAAGAGAGAGAGGGTGCAAGTTAGAATGGTTGAGTTTGGAAAGGGGAGGGGGATTGGGGTGTGTGTGTGTGTGGGGGGGGGGAGGGGGGTGGGGGGGGGGGGGGGGGGTGGGGGTCCTGAGTAAAAGCTCTACAATACCGAGTTAGCATAGGAGGTTTCGGATATAGAGGGAGTATTGGGAGGAAGAGGGAGCGGAGGGAATGGGAGTAGCCCATAGTAAGTAATGTACTGTCCTGAATAAAAGTTTTCCAATATTGAACGTTCCAATATTGGAATAGTTCCGAATAACTTTCACAGTACTCCAATAAATACTCCAAAATTTTAACAATTATGGTGTCCTCTAAAAAAATATATATATATAATACCCGTAGTAATTCCGTACAAATAGTCTACAGTACTGACAACTCAAACATAAATGAAACAACTGTATAGAGGTACAACATAGTCATAGCCTGATAAACCTAAACCCGATCTCCATTCCCCAGAACGAAAAGCATTACTTGACATAGCCTCAGCGTGTGCAGTGTCAACAACCAGCGTGTCAATAAATAAGAAGCACAAACATTTCGATCTTGATTCTGCACCGGCAACAATTACCCAACTTAGATATCAGAGCACTAATTAACATCATCAGCGTGTTTACACCTAACAGCTCGAGTCTTTGAGTACGGCTAATCCTAACCGAGAAGCTAGTTTGCCCCGCCGTGTATCCTCTTCTTCTCCACCCACAACGGCGAGAGCACGGGGCTCATCTCGTACCCGGTCACCACCATAGGCTCCATCTCCTCCTCCTCCTCCTCCCCCTTGTCGTCCTTCGACTTCGATTTCTCCTCCTCCTCCTTGCCGTCTTTCGACTTCGACTTCTCCTCCTCCTCCTTGTCATCCTTCGACTTCGACTTCCCCGCCACCTTCACCTTCCACACCTTCACCATCCTATCCAAACTCGCGCTATAAAGCAGCAACCCCTCCCCCTCCTTCTCCACGCTTGCCGCCATGCACCTCACCGGACCCCGGTGGCCCTCCATCACCGCCATGCACGTGTGTATCCCGCACTCCTCCCTCCTCCAGACCCTGATTGTAGTATCCTCCGACCCGCTTAGCACCAGCCTCCCCGCCGCCACGAGGCACAGCACCGCGAACTTGTGCCCCTGCAGGAACCCCCCGTGCCGGTACCTCCCCGAGACCATCTCCTCCTTCTCCCACACATTAACGTACCCGTCCGATGAGCCCGAGTAGAGGAAGCGGGACGAGCCGAGCACGAGCGCGTTCACGGGGGACGACTGGAACCTCAGCACCATCACCACCGCGTGCGAGTGGTCCCCGTACACGCGGCGCCACACCTTCACCGTCCCGTCCGAGGAGCCGGTGAAGAGGGACCCGTCCTCCTGGTTCACCGCCATCGCGCACACCTGCCCCTCGTGCGCCGCGAAGCAGTCGACGCACCGCGACTGCGTGATCTTCCACACCTTCACCGTCCTGTCCGCAGACCCGCTGTAGAGCAGGCCCTCCCTCAGGTAGAGCGCAAGGCACGTTATGGCGTCCTCGTGACGGTGCGGCGACGTTCTGATCCAGAACAACGTCCTGGCAGGGAACGTGGCTATCCTCTTCGACAGCACGCGGCCGGACGGGCCCGGGGAGGACGACACGTTCCACTCCCGGACGCGGCGGTCCTTGTGCGCGGTGAAGAGGCCGTTGCCGTGCGCCAGCATCGCACGTATCTGGCCGTGTCCGGTCCGGATGTGCCCCCGGTCGACGCAATTGGGCTGCTTCCACACGCGCACCCGGTCGCTCTCCGATCCGGTGAATACTAGCCCGTTCGCAATTGCGACGGAGAGCACATTGCCGTCGTGGCGCTGCAGCGTGGCGAGGCAGTGGTAGAGGGGCGGCGGGGAGAGCTTGAGCGAGGGCAAGCGGCGGGGAGGAGACAAGGTCCAGGGAGAGCCGCACGGGCTCGGCGCGAGGGAGGAGACCTTCAAAGACAATGCCCGGGGGAGCTCGAAAGCCGACGGGGGGTCGGCATCGGACTTGTGCGTGCTCCTGCTGGAGAGGGGGTGGGAGGGGGCGTGCAGGCCTCTATGGTCCTCTTCTTCCAGGAAGCTCCAGAAGTTCTTCTGCTGCTGGTCATACAACTCCATTGGAGGGAGGGAGGGAAGTATGTGCAAGTAGTAGTGTAGAGAAATGCTGAAGAGTATACTTACTATTTGTAACAAGCTCAGCATGCAGTCAAAATAACGGTACAACGTACGATTGCATGGTTGGCAGAAATTTAAGACGCAGATTAACAAGCATTGATCCACATATTCATTGCACGCCTGCTGCGTTCCAACAGTGGTTAATAGAATTGAGAGAGGCAGCTGCAAGCATTTGTTTGGGGGTCCCAGTACTGTATAGGTGTCTTCTACTTCCATGATTAAAGACGAGCAATGGCATCAGACAGAAAGCAAATTATTACCTCATGTTAATCTTAAACCTAGTAGTAGTGTTAATCTGCGCAGCAATCGCGGCTGCAGTTATTGCCTGATTAAGAAACCCAACAACCCCACACCCCACCCTACCCCCACCCCCCACACTCTGGTGTTCTAAATGGCGGCCGTGACGACCGCCTGGACGATGCATAGGTGCTAGACGGCTTATTTTTGTCGTTGGCGGTGGTGTAGACAGCCAACAGCGATTTGGTGTCATAGACGGACGTCTAGGTGGATCAATTCCTGACTATATATTTTGACAAAACAGTTATACAAACATTATGGACTCATGGTTCATTTTTACTAAACTGAAACTTTAAAAATCTTTATTCTACAACTTAGTTATGCATAAAACATCCCAAAATATGTATATTATGCACACACAAAAAATGTATCACACGTCTAGGCGGTGCCTAGACGGACCCCCTCCACCGGGCACCCGTCTACCGCCATTTAGAACCTTGCTCCAACTTTATGCTCTGGCTATGGGGTCAAAAAGCTAAAATAAGTGATTTGTTTTTGAAAAAAATTGAGTGATACCCCACTTGGATGGTCTATTTATGCGGTGCACCCCACATTGTTTGCTATATATATAAGTAGTCCCACATCTGACGGAAAATGTCACTTTTGACAGTCAACGATATTTGACCATTAAAAAAAGACGAAAATGTCCATCTTCCTCTTTGTCTTCTTCTCCGAACCCAATTTCTTTCCTCCCCCTCCTCTCCGGCAAGCGCCCCCCTCCCCCCCCCCTCCCCCCCCCCCCACCCCCTCCTCTCCGGCGAGCGCACCCCCCCCCCCCCCCCTCCTCACCCCCGCTGCCCGTCGCCGCTGCTGCTGCTGGCGGCTGCTGGGGGAGGGGGGCGGAGAGGGCGGAGGGGGGCGGAACGGGACGGGGGCGCAGGGGCAGTGGTGGTCTTAGTGGTGGTGGTGGTGGTGGTGGTGGTGGTAGTGGTGGTGGTAATAGTGAAGGTGGTGGTAGTGGTGGTGGTGGTGGTGAACGCGGCAGCGGCGGGGCGGAGGTGGAGGCGCGACAGCGGCGGGGCAGGTTTGGGTTTGGGAGAAGACGAAGGTATTTTCGTCATAAATTATCGGTCAAACTCTGTTGACCGTCAAAAGTGACGTTTTCCGTCAGATGTGAGACTACTTATATATATAGCAAACAATGTGGGGTGCACCGCATAAATAGGCCAACCAAGTAGGGTGCCACTCATTTTTTTTTGTTTTTTTTGTTTTTAGCACCTATACAAAGAAAACTAATTCTAGAAACTATTTCACGTTCATGTCACGTCGAGATACTGCAGCAAAAAAAAAAATAAAAAACTACAAAATTTGATTCAATTTATTATGATCCATTAGTTAACATGTTAGTTGAAAAAATTTATTGGCTCATCAAATTATCTATCTAGCCGTGAAGTCTTTTACTCGAGTCTTCATTTTTCATCTACGACCCAGAAACCCTGGGACCATGAGAATGGCACAATTATAAGCTAGTAAAGAGTTCCATCCCTCCTGCTGCATGCTATATTATGTCACATTGATTTGATCGAGAGGCATGGCTAAGATATTTGTCTAGAAAGGAAGAAACATGAATGAGTTAATAATCATCATTTGTTCTTCTTCTTTTGTCAAAAGAATTTCCCTGCTCATTCAACAAGATGGCAGAAGAGTTGAAACAGATCTATGACACCTATATTAAGGATATAAATGAGCCACCCTAATCTAGGCTTGGCTTCTCTGGTTCAGTTGAGATTTGAATCACTGGAAAGATCTAAACATGGATTAAGCTGTATGTTTATAGAACCAACCTAGCCTAAGCTTCAAATTGCTAATTCATAGATCATACAAAGCTTTCATGGCGACAAGATCATAAATGTCAAACCAAAATTGAGGAGGAAATAAATAACTAGAATTTCATATTCACCCCACAGTAAGTATTCCTATTCGAATCAGAGTGACTTGGCAGGGCCTGGGTTCGCATGTTTATTGATCGGACAAAGTGACTGATGAGCATGGAGCAAACTAGGGTTTGAAATGAGGGGCCATCCTATTATTGTAGGACAAAGTGAAGGGGAAGATGCAGGAAATTAATACTAGCTTACCAGACAAAATTTCGTTTTCTTGGGAGCTCATGACCCCTGCAGTATCCCCCTTGTCTTCACACCTGTGTTGAAGAGCAAACACAAGCTAATCAGATAACGAGCCGAGCCGAAATATTCACGGAATGCTCGATGCAAAGTGCAACTATTCATATCGCTGATGAACTAAATATAACCAAAGCCCAGCACTGTGCAAACTATTCATATCTGGTGAACAAAAATATAAGAAGAATGTAACGTCCCAAATGTTGCACCCCGTCCGAGGTCTAGTTGCATAACCTTTTTACGGACCAAGATTATGCGGGAAGCTTCCAGAACATTCTAGAAGATAGTGGATCTCTCCGGAAGGCCCAAGATCGTTCTAGGAGGCCCAAGAAGCTTCTGGAAGGTCCTTGAAGTTTCCTTTTCTGTTGCTAGGGAATAATCCTGGAATATGTCATTCCAGTTATGGTAGAAAAGAATAATCCTTGGAATATTCCTTCCAGGACTTTTCTTGTAAAGCTCTATGAGCACTTATAAAAGGGGGAGGCTTTCATTTGTTCCTCACCACCTAAACTCGTAAGCTTTTCCATTCAATAAAGAAATCTTACGAGTCTCCTCTTTGCTCCACTATTCTAATTTTCTTAGCGATCTAGCTAAGTCGGGTTGGAAAGGCTTGCACGGATCTTTGAGGGAAAAAACAGTGCGCCGCACGCGACGAAATGCTAGCAAAAATACTAAGTCCGTGACAAATGGTATCAGAGCCAGGTTCGATCGCCGTCATGTCTTCGACCGAAGCAATCATCAACGAGCAACCCGCATCGCCTAAGCAGAAGGCGAAGACCTCGAGGAAGGGCAAGAGCAAGGAACCGTCGATGGAACGGGCTCTTGGCGAGTTGGCTGACCGGATTGAGATGCTGGAGAAAGGCGTGACGGGCGTCGAATTTCAAGTGGAGCAGAACCAAGCGGCTCACGAGGAATTCGCCCAGGGTTTGGAGGCGGATGTCGCCACGGCTATGACGGAGTTCCGAGAGCATCTCCGCGAGATGCAGGCCGAGTTTGAGAAGGAACGAAAGGCCACGAAGGCGGATGTAGAAGCATAAAATTTCACAACCAGAAAATCCATGCGCCAGACACTAGATGCGCCAGAACTCGGACAGAACACTTCACAGCAAAGTCAATAAGTATAGACATTTGAAGAAGGACTTTTTATTTATATACAAAAGTCTATTACATGTCTAGAAAAGGTTGTACAAAGGAGAATTTTTACAAAGGAAAGATCTTAAGCCTACAGCCAGCGGCCACCATGCGCCTCCAGATAGGCGCAGCAGTCACCATGCGCCGCTAGTTAGGCGCAGCAGATACCATGCGCCTCCAACCAGGCGCATCCCACCATCTCCTCAGCAGCTCAGTTATGTGCATCCAGCTCAGTTATGTGCATCCCTTCAGCAGCCCAGTTATGTGCCGCTCTTCCAGCCAGGCTCACCTGATAAGTGCTTCGACTAAACAAAGCATTTAACCCTCTGGCTGGAACCAAGGAAGAGAAGAGCACCGCAAATCTGTGGCCAGGGAAGGCTTCGAAAGAGCCTCCAAAGACCAAGGAAGACCGTAATCGAAATACGGCTAAAGGAGCAGCTTTCAACACAACCAGAGTGAACGATACCCACTTTGAAGGAAGAAAGAGCCTAGCACCGCCATTCCGATCTACGGTTCTTCCGGAACAACGAAGACGAGGCCCGAACATCCCTATCTTTGGATGCAACAGGCACCTTCCGCCTGCCTCGGAAGCCCTCGACTCCGTCCTTTGGATGTAACAGTCACCTTCAAGTGCATCAACGACGACATGGCGTCTCATCTTCACCCTCGGGAACACTTCGTCGACAGAATGCACCCGAATACCCAAGTTCATGTTGGAGGTACGTGAGAGAGTGAGAAGCAAACCTTCTCTCCATGCCACTATTTATAGGCCGGGTAGATCAAACTCACGCGCCAAGTGGATGGCTCTCCGAATTCCGTGCAATGAACTCACATTAAATGGATGAACCAGACGCCTCGACTTCAGCAAAATGGCTATTTAAGAGCACTCGAGAAGCGAAACAGCCGCATCATTAAAGACGTGTCGGATGCGCCAGCTGGACAGCGCATCACACCCCTTCAAACACCAAGCGCCTCCCACAGATGCGCCCTGTACCGAGCGCATCACAGAGGATGCGCCCCCATACGTCCCCATACGCCTAGTGGAACGCGCCCACTCAGCTGTCCATCGAATGTCACCAACATTAAATATTGAACTGACAGAGTTGGCAGCACGCCTCCCCAAGTCTGAACGGTTGACAGCTTTTGCAGAAAACGAAGCGTCCACAACGTCAGCATCATCATGACTTTACTCCGACGGCTACTGCCACGTGGCCACCCAACCATCCGCATGCGCCTTAAAAGCCATGCGCCTCAGACCCTTCACTGATCCCTAAAGACAGAAGAAGAGTCTCCAGTTGAAGCTTTGCATGCGCCTCAAAAGCCATGCGCCCCAGACTGATCTCTGATCCCGAAAGACAGAAGGAAAGTCGCTCGCATGCGCCTCAAAAGCCATGCGCCTAGAACGGTTCGTGACTCCTAAAGGTCACGAGCCAAAATCTCATCATGCGCCCAATCCAAGGCGCATCTCACCAAAATCATCCCCCATCAGATTCGAGATCTCTGAGCCATGAGTCGACGACACGTGTCCTTTGACTCAACTCATCCCAGATTTCAGCAACAGAAAGATCTTCTCCTCTGCTACGTGCCGGCTCACAACAGCAGTATGAAAAATTCAACCCCTCAAGTAGGGCGCATCATCCATGCGCCTCCATCAGCAATCTCCACGTGGCGTTCCTATGTACCGGCACATCCTACATATGCGCGCATGAGCAGCCAACCTGCCCAGCTATAAATAGAGGGATCATTTCCTTCTTCCGGACACACACCTACGGACAACGTACAGAATCCACAGCGAACATACAGAGAATCACCAGAGAGGCAGAGGCAGACACTCAACGTCTTCCTCCTCTCGGCAAGCTCCAGCACCCAGAGCAATCTACACCTTCAGAGAACCGATAACCGTCGTCAGCCCGTCAACGGAGTCAACGCATTACCACTCGCTCCATTGGCACTAAGGACCCAACTTAAACAAAAGTGTACTCCTAGGACTACATCTAGGTCCTATATTGTAATACTGTTCTGTTTGTGTTAAAGTTTTCAATCAAACAATTTTAATGGCAAACAAGCTGGCGACTCTGCTGGGGACCTCTTTCTTCTCTTCCGAGAAAGTCGTGTCACAGGCCGACGACGTGAAGGTGGGCTCCTCCCACAACACGCTGGTCGTGCGCCTCAATCAACAGGCGTACGAGGAGTTCATTTCTGAAGGAAGTGCGAGTCCTTCGAAGCGGCTGCCGAAGCCGAAGAAGACCCGCCGTGTCTGGGTGCGCAAGGTCGACGCCTCGGGCCCCACCACTGAAGGAAATGCGCCAATCCAGCCCTCCCTTCCTGCTGACGTTCTCAGCAACCAAGGTGCGCCCGCTGATGCAGCGCATCTCTCGGGGAAGCGTGCGACTGACCACGTTCCCCAGCCATCTCCCTCTCAGGCGAGGAAGATGCGTCGACGGAGCAGGGGCGCAGCCAATGCCCCGCGCATCACCTCTGATGCACCACAAAAAGTCTCTGTCTTTGACAGACTCACTCGCTGTAATGGCGAGGAGAATTTGGATGCTGAGTACTATGCGCCCCAGCGGGCTAGTACAAAGAAATCCAAGGCGGCACGGGCCATGCGCCACAAACGTGCTATGCCAGCAGCAGGCCAGAGGCACGCGCTCACAATCACGCGCGCTGCCGATGGCAAGCTATACAAGGTCGAATCAGGTGCCTCTGCACCAAAAACGATTCGACCTTCAAAGTCCTCATCTCATTTGGGCGCATCTACTGCGTGTACAACCAAGTCGAGTGAGGCAAATTCAGTGGTCTTGAACTCTCGCACCTCCTCTGGTTATGCGTTTGAGGTCCGTTCAAGTTATTTCAAATGTTGTGGTTCCCCCACTACTGATCGTGATGCCTGCTTGGTATTAGATCAGGGGGCGCAACACTCACCTGTCTACCCCGGCGTTTGGCCTTGCCATGCGCCTGAAGGGGGTGTGAAGGTAGCACTCTCCTCCAACGACCTGCGTAACGTGATCACTCACAAGCGCAGGTCAGGAGAGTCGACCAACAGGCACGATGCGCCTCTCACGGGGCATACTTGTGCGGTGGTCACCATCAACTGCTGTTGCAAGGCAGCAGTACCACCAAGGCAGTCGGTCTTCCAGCAGCTGCAATCATCGACACCCCTTCGACATCGCCTCGGGATGAAGGTGTCAACAGAAGAGGAGCCAAGGGTTGCCTCATGCAACGTGATCTCCAACTCCTCGTCAGTCCGGAAGACGACTGGCAATTCTTCGTCTTCATCCAAAAGCCAGCCGAGGAAAACCAAGGCAGCTGTCTCGACCTCCGGAGTGTTCGAAAGCACTCGGTCGAGGAAGAAGTTCTTGGAGGAAGCTGGGGGTAGTCAGACCCTTGTTGAGCCTCCTTCCGAAGACGAAGATGTCCAAAGCACAGCTGCGACGGATCTTCATCCTCGAGGCGAAGTCAGCCTCCCAGAAGCCCCTCAAAACGAGGATGTCTCCCAGGACACGGCTGGGGGTAGAGACGAAGAGGCCCTTCAAGATGGAGCTGAGGACAATCAGGCCCTTGCAGATGCGCCCGTCGAGAACGACCTCCAGAATGTGGCTGGGGGTGGCCAAGGTGAAACACCAGGAGAGGTGACTCCCCCACATGAAAGTGAGGCCGAGAGCGAAGCCTCAACCAATCCATCCACTCCCGGCCGTGTCATGACAGTATACATGACTGGGGGTGATTCTGAGTCTGATGCGCCGCCGCAGGACATTGTCCAGCGCATAGACTCATTAGAGGGAGGACTCAAAACCCTCTCTGCCTCTATGCAAGCACTGACTCAAGCAGTGTTTGATATCCGGTCGGCCTTGACCAGAACACCTTCAACCGGTCCCGACCCAGGAGCCAATGGGGAGTCGAGTGTACCTCTTCAACGGGCACCCTCAGACACAGAAGCACCCCGGACGTCGGAGCCCTCAAACGCTCCACTCCAGAATGTACCACCTTCCCCGACTCCTAGCTCCACGGAGGATGTGGTCGAAATGATCAAGGACTTGCGGGAGCGCTTCGAGTCCAAAAACAGGCAAGAGGAGCGCCAAAAGATGGGCATTCCCCAGCCTTATCCCCTCGAGTGGAACAAGGTGGTTTATCCTCCAAAATATAAACCACAAACACTCACGCCGTACGACGGGAAGGACTCTCCGCATCGGTACCTGACATATTTCCAGTCACAGACGGGGCATCTTCCAAAGGAGGACGCGCTCCTCACCAGCATCTTTGTTGGGGCCCTAAAAGGGGTGGCGTATGACTGGTACTGCAGCCTCCCCGATAATTCTATATCGTCCTTCGACGACTTGACGCGCCTCTTCCTCGATCGCTTCTACGACGGCGGGAAGGACATGACGATGGCATCTCTCATAGAGATACGCCAGAAGGAGAAAGAAACGGTTCGGGTGTTCATCGAACGCTTCCGACAGGCCTGCTTCAGGCTACCTCCGGGCATGCCAGAACATGCGCTCCTCTCCTCTTGCAGCATGAACATGCTGCCTGCAGTGAAGCTCTGGCTCAACTCTACTCTCCCTTCCGACTGGAGCTCCCTGATCATCGAAGCTGAAGCCGCAGAAAAGAAGGCGGCCAATGCACGTCTTCTGGGTGTCAGCTTCTCCGCCTTTGATGATAAGGGGAAAAGGTCAGCAGCCAACAACTCCGGACGAGAAGCAAAGGAAAAACATGCATTGACTGTTAATGCCTCGAAAGGCGCATCTGCGCCTACTCAGAAGCCTCTACTGGCACCGAGACCCAAGGAGGTGTATTCATTCAATGACGAAGACACCCTGCAACTCTTTGAAATACTGAAGCATGGTGACAAGATCAAGCTCCCGGACCCAAAGCGGCCCGATGAAGTCGGGAAAGTGGACAACCCGAGGTACTGTCACTACCATCGGTTTGTCGGACACCCGACCAAGGACTGCTACGTCCTCAAGAATTACATCCAGCGCATGATCAATGCCGATGTAATCTCCGTCGACTATGAAGAGAAGACGGTGTCAGCCAATGTGGTGTCACTTCAGTTCGGCACCTTGTCGCCGACCACCACACAAGATGGCGTCGTCCCCATCCCTAAGGCGACAATGGAGGTGGTGAACTTGTCGCCTACCCGTGACAATGCGAGTGGACTCATCCCACTCACCACATCTCGAGGAGAGGTCCTCTGGGTTCACCCCGACCTCGTCTCCGAGGTGACTCAACCGGAGGTACGCTCTACCTCCAAATCAAAAGGCAGGAAGATCAAGTCTTGCCGCACGGTCTCTTCCTCAATGGAAGAGGCACTTCCAGTGCAGACGCGTGCACAACAGAACGCCCAGCCCGGCGAAGCTGCCGCCGAGGTGGTGCCTCCTGGCCCCATCCCTGAGGAGGGCCCGTCTAAACCCTCAGCAGCCAATAAGAAGAAGCAGGTGGAGGCCCGTTTCGACAGACCTCTACGGAAGGAGAATGCTTCGGGGCTAGCCAAGCCCCACAAGTTTGACATACTGGCACAACTGGCCAGCACTCCTGCACGCCTGTCTTTGTTTGAGCTCCTGCGTCTTTCCAAAGACTCCCGAGAAGCTCTCTGCGAGGCTCTGAAGGACGCTGAATCCTTTCTCAGTCAGGTCAAGCAGCCTGAAGACCTCCCAGCTACTTGTGCGCACTGTCATTGTGCGGATGGAGTTATCCCAAACATAACTTTCACCCAACAAGACATGCTGCTCAAGCACCACCGACACAACCGACCGCTGTATTACACAGGGTACATCGGTTCAGTCTAGGTGAGCCGGATTCAGATCGATCCGGGGTCTTCCCTCAGCATCATCCCGAAGGCGCTGCTATCAAAACTGGGGATCCCAATGTACCGGCTGGCACCCTCCAACACAACCATCAGTGGCTTCAACGCTAGCAAAAGTGAGCCACTGGGCAAGATCCGACTGAAGTGTCACATCGGCAACCTCAAAACTGAGGTGACTTGTTATGTGGTGGATGCCGAGGTCAACTACAACATCCTGCTCGACCGACCATGGTTATATGAGTACATGGTGGTGCCTTCCACGCTCCACCAATGCATGAAATATGTATCCACCAACGGCGTCATCCGGACGGAGTTCACAGACATCGATCATTTCAAAGGGATTGAAGCCTACTTCACCGATTCCGACTTGTACAAGCCACTTGATGAGGAGGAATCCAACGATGCTGATGATGAGGCAGAGACGACAACTGAGCCAGACACGGAGCCTGAGATGACTCCAGACGCCCCTTTGAAGATCCGACTGAAGGACAAACCACCCCAGAAGGTGCCTCCAATAAGCATCAAACTATCAGGGAAAGCACCGACTCCTGAGGCTCCCCTGAAGATACGCCTCAAGGGAAAGCCGCCTCAAACATCGGCTTCCCTGGTGGCAAAATTACAGGGGAATGCACCACTCACAGGAGGCGCAGTTGAGGCACCTCTGAAGGTGCGTCTTAAGGGCAAGCCCCCTTAGTCATCCAAGATGC
>JANAVB010019026.1:0-41749 GCA_029216955.1 Iris pallida | reverse complement strand
CAAACTAAGCCAAGCTTAAACTTAATATCAACAACTAAACAAGCTCGAACCAAGCTCAAGCTTCAAAATAAAAAAAACTTATGAAGCTCGAGCTCGAGCTTGAGCTCGAAAAATTCTAGTCAAACCAAGCTCAAGCTCACAAAAGCTCGACTCGACTCGGCTCGTTTGCAGCCTAGCGTGATCGCCCTCAGTTAAGTCGATATTTCAATTATTTATCCTCATTTACCCACGTGACCTACAAGAGATCGGGGTTGGAGGCCGCGGATGACCCTCCAAGAATATAAAGAAGCGCCTCATAGAGGTCGGGTCAAGGACAGTCAAAATCAGCTACGCTAGGACAATCCCAACCCTTCGGACCGACCTTGTCGGGTTCTGAGCGCCCGATACGCACATTTCAAGCCCGACAGAACAAGTAGAATACACTCTGCCATCTGATATGCACCTCATGGTGCATACGGTCCGGTCCGGGCCGGCCCACAGGCCGAATTCGGCGGGCCCAGACCGGGCTCGGGCCGGTCCAGACCGGCACTAGTTTCAAATGGGCCGGCCAAGCCCGGCCCGTTCAGCTCACGTAGGCCCAGTCCGGCCCACTGGACCGGACCATGGTGCAGCCGGTCCACGGGCCGGGCCGGGCCTTGGTCGGTTTGTTCGGGCCGGTTGAACCGGGCCGGCCCGGTTTTGATGGTTTTTTTTTTTCTTTTCCTTACTTTATTTAACTTTTTTTTGTTAAATTATTTCAAAAAAATTTTGTAATTTTTTTTTTTGAAAAAAAAATACTAAAAGTAAAAAAAATATTGTCTCTCTTCCTTTATCCGACTTGGGATCGGCAAATGCTTACTTGGCAGGCGGAGTTAAAAAATATTTTTTATTTTAAAAATAAAAATAGTTTTTGAAAGTATAATTAAATTTGAAAAGTATAAGTTAAAATTTAAAAGTCTAGTTAAATTGAAATATTTAAGTATAAAATATAAGTTTAAATGTACATACCTAATACCTTGCACCGTAGCCTCATTGTTTGTCGCCTTCAAATGCAATGAAAGCGATTCCAAATTCCAGCTCGTGGACATCATGATCTTCTTCATCTTTCTGTTTTGGGTTCTTTTATCGGCTTTCATCCATCTTGTACCACATTAGTGCTTCCAAGATAACGGACTTCAAGCGGCTCCTCCTATCGCTCAACATCCTTGAACTTGCACTAAAACAGGACTCCAATGCTACCGTAAACACCGGGACCATCAGTAGATCACGTTGCTATGGTAGAAAGCAAACAAAAAATCTCTTGTCGTGTCTCTTCCACCATTCTAAAACGGCAAAGTGATCTGGAGTCTCATCTTCGTCTTGATAAGAATTAAGGTAAAGAAGACAACTCTTGAGTAGGTTGGGAAGATTGCTTTTATTTCATCCTTTGTAGTATGCGACCGGCTGCTGATAGCTTAGACGCCAATCGGAGCTACTACTAGCCCCCTTGAGTTAGTCGGGTCGACGTTGCTCCTTCTTTGTACATATACTAACCTGTCCAACGCAACTTTTAACTTCTAGTTTCATGTCATACATCTATACCCATATATTCTCCATATCCATCTGATAAAACCTCTACGCCATCCCAATTTGATTGTAGGATCAAATATGGAAGCCAAACAATATAAAAAAGATATTTCACCCCAATTTCTTGAATTTGGCTTTCATATTTCTCACCGCATATTCAAAATTTGGATGATCTCTATATTTAGAAAATAAATAGACTGTTACAAGTTCACGTAAGCTAAGCAAGATGTGGGGATAATAAACCAGAAAGAAGACATGTAGCATTGTAAAAAACTTCTAAAAATTCACAAACACTTTCAGCTGCTACCCATCATCATAGTAACTTGATAGTCAAAGCTGACATCCGAAGTACAATAATATGTAATAGCATTCTTAAAAGAAATTGCAGATTTCAACATCAGTAGGTGGAGTTCCACCTATTTGGTATATCCTTCACAAATCTTCTAAAAGTAATACCAAAATGTGCGCACGTGCATGCAAAACTTTGTGTCTACTTGGAGACGAGTTTAGGTGGAGCAAGCATTTGTCGCAGAGTGTCTAAATGGGGACCAAAAAATTGTAAATTCTTTAACAACTAAGTTAATTATATGGCAAGCACCCTAACATGCAAAAGTCTACCTTCTAAAATAGGCTGAAAAATTACTGACAAAGAAAGACATAGCAACAGTATTGTTTGATCATTGTCCAAAGAGATAGAAAATTTTTTATGGTGAATATCATATTCACGCACGTGTTTTGAAATCTCAATGAAATTACAGCGCCCGTGTGTGGACATTCTATAATTTTAAGACAGATATGCATTTTTGCAAAATCCATTGTGCATCTATAGTGTACAGTAAACAAATGTAAGCATAACTTCACTTAGTAGTCCAAATATCAGAAGTAATAGACAACTTACTAACATTTTGAAAATCCGCTTTCAAGCGGCTTTCCCTCGTTAAGAGACGAATAGCCTCATTTCGAGCTTGTTGTCTACTCACTCTAGTAAAGGAGGGGTTTAGAGAAATTGATGCATAATCTCGTAAAGATTCGCTTTCAACCGTCGTGAAAGAAAGTTTCCTTCACGAATAATATGTTTAGTTAATTCAGTTTTATGCCGAACAGCTGAGTAAGTAAAGTTACCCATTGAAGAACCGGTTGGTGCCAAAGCTTATTTGGGTTTGGGACGCTTGAAGTGTGTCCTTCCCGTAGCAAGTGTCGTAGTGTCTGGATATGGTCCCGGTGCCACCGTCCTTCTTCCATGCGTACTGGTTGCAACATTTCTTGCATTGCGCCTTGTACGGTATTGGTCACCCTTGGCATCTAAACAAGCGAACCATCAGGATTAGTTTCAAAAATCAAAGTAAAATATTCCCAATACTTGGACCTTTTTTTTCTTTGGACGTTGGGTGGACTAGCGACTTCCGGAGGAGATGTGTGGAACCCCTCCGGAATCGGATTGGTTGCTACGTTGCTCAGGTAGAATTTGAGTACCGTCAAAAAAAGTATTAAAATATTGGTAAGTCTGTCCAGCAAGATCAGGTGGGTTTGAACCTTCACCAGCCATATATAAAATAAAATAAAGTAAAACTTTGTTAGAAGAAGTACGGGATTAGAGGAAGATCGGGAAGCCGTAGAGCCGGAATAGAGTGTTTGGGAGGGAGATCGGAAAGCCGTTAGAGCACCAGAGCACCGGGAGAGAAGCCGTAGACACCATAGAAAATTTTTGGAATGAGTTGTGTTTGAAAATGAGATTTTTGGCCTATTTATAGAAATTTTTCAGATTATTTTGGTAATTTGGGCCCAAATGACCAAAATGCCCCTCCCAACGTTTAAAAACGGCTATATGGGAGGGGCATTTTGGTAAAAGACCCCCCCCCAAACGGTCATCTGACTTTAAAAAAAAATTTGAACCGCTCAGCCCAACGGTCATGCTGGACCGGTCCAACGGGCCGGGCTTCGGGCCGGTCCACCCGGGCCGGGCCTACAACCGAATAAAAAAAAATTATCGGGCCGGGGGCCGGGCTCGAGCTTGGGGGAGGCCCGACCCGACCCGTTGGGGGGTGGGGGGCCGAGCCGGTTCGGGCCTCGGACGGGCCGGGCCGGGCTGATTTGATCGCGGGCCGGTCCGGGCCTGGGCCGGTAACCGGGCTAACCGGCCCAACCTGCAACATGATCTGCACCAACAATCTGGCTCAAGACCGGGAGAAGAACCCGGAATCTCTTTGGTGAAGAACGCATAAAAACAACCCTAGCAGTCAAGTGGTACAGCAAAATCAGTAAACTCTGACATTTGCACACAAGTAAATATGATGGAGACACGTTCTTATTGTCAAGTTTGACATTTAAGAAAGCTGTCGATAATGCTTCTGTGTCGATGACAAATAGATTGCAACTATTTGGTAAACAGGAAGTGAGTTGATAATGAAAAGTAAAATATAATTCAGGTGAACTGAGTTGAGTTCCTGAATTTTAAAATCCCAAAAATATGTTTGGCTGACCCATGAAGTTGATTTGGAAAGTAGTTCTTCCACTTCTATTGTTTGGTAACACACCGGTATTTGACATAGAAAGAGAGATTTTCCCAATTCCATTGTTTGGCTAACCAACATGGAAGTTGATAGCATCACCACATTATGAATATGGTGATCTTACCTGCCTCTCCTTTGCTGAAAATTTTCATAAAACTGGTACCAAAATTAGACATGAACATGTATGCCGAGAGAAAAATGGCCAGGCAAAATAATGAACTGAGAGTTGAACAACATGTAAAACACACAAGTCAAATTGGACGTTGAATCAAATGTCAAGTAATGAAGCAAAACGTCCAGGCAAAACCGAGAGCAAAATGTCCAGGCAATAGCATGAGCAAAATGTCCAGGCAAACTGTAGCCCGATATATGTTTGAAGACATACATATTGGACATGAATCCTTGAAGCACATACATATTGTCCAGGCATACTATTGTCCAGGCAGTAGCAAGAGCAAATGTCCAAGCCAAATTGGACATGAATCCTTGTGCAGACTGTAAAGAAAAAATCTGTACAAAATGTTGACTGCAGGCCAATACAGCAAAAATGTTGACTGCAGGCATACATATTGTCCAGGCACACATATTGTCTAGGCATACATATGTTGACTGCAGGCCAATACAGCAAAAATGTCCATAATACCAGCCAAATTATCTGTACCAAATCTCCACAGTACAAAATCTGTACAAAATGTCCACAATACAGGTCCGAAATCGCCTGGGGTGTACAAATAAGTACTTCTGTTCAAAATGTCCGCACATGAAAATTTATCTGTACAAATTGTCCAGAGTAATTAATTTTACATCCAAAGAAGCTGAAATAGAATATATATTTTAACATCCAAAGAAGCTCATACAGAATAGATATATGTAAAAATAAAGGCTCAGAGATTGGAGTTTGTTTTCATCCAGCAAGAATGGTTACCTCTTCAACCCATGGAAGCATGATGAGGAATGCATCATACCTTAGTATCGCAGTGACCCATGCAAAGTACTAAGGAGATACCTCTTCAACCCATCACACACGACGAGGAATGCTACCATGCCCACTAAAAGTTTGGTAAAATACCAAAAATATCATATTTCTCCGTCATCACAGCCTAGAAAAAAAACATAAACTGAATATGAAAGAAAGACAGGATAGTATACTGCAAAAACTCCAACCCGAAACTGAAATATTGAAAGAAAGGCAGAAGGAAGACGGACAAAAACATATACAAGACAAAAAATTGGAAGAAAAAAAGAAAGAGCAAAAATACCAAAAGCATAATATTGGTTCCCACATCAGTCTGCAAATATAATGCATAAACTGAGTAGACAAGCAAAAGA
The DNA here is from genome assembly GCA_029216955.1 of Iris pallida. Lineage (NCBI taxonomy): Eukaryota > Viridiplantae > Streptophyta > Magnoliopsida > Asparagales > Iridaceae > Iris > Iris pallida. The sequence goes on along the minus strand of JANAVB010019026.1, from coordinate 36,365 downwards.
GGAAAATGTATACCATACGATTAGTTCACCCTCACGAGAGTGCCATAGTTAAGATTCTAGAAGACAAACATATAAAACACAAATACTAGAAAAATCACAAAAAGAAAGTGCAGGCATGAAGCATACTGAAGAGCTGGACATTATGGACAGAGGACGACTTTGCTATGGTATGCAAGTGTTCTGACTTTTGGAAGTATCCAAAAGTCTTCGACCGATCTTGACACTTGAAGTAGCAAGCACCCTTAAAACCATGAACTTGATTGTAGCATTCAGGCCAATTGGTATAAAACCCCATGCACTCTTCCCCTCAGAACGACGTAGTAAGACATGCTGCCGGTAGGCTGTAAAGCAAAATAGGGCAAAAATAGCAGATAAAGAATAGGAGGAATGCAAGCTGAAATAACATAAATAGCAAAATAGGGCAGATAAAAGAATAGGATTACAGCAAGGCAAAGCCAACAAACTTAAAGAAAATATAACTTAGTAAGACCTGAAACAGTAAGGCAAACCCAACAGCAAGACAACAGAAGTAGCTTAAAAGAAAAACTTTCGAAAACATGTATTCCAGGGACAAAAAAACCTTAAAAATATGTCAGTTAGAGGGGAATATATGAAATATAGTAAGCCATGGTGTTGTACATGGCTGCAACATATCTAAGTATTACACATTCACGGGCTACTAGCTGCCCAATGTTTTAGAGGGGCAAACAGTACAAGTGTTCTTGCATCAAAATATCAAAGATCAGCCGTAATGCTCTTTTCTTAACTGTCTTCGTGTCGATAGTACAAATAGTTACACAAATTTGCTGAAATACTAAACTGCATTAAAAAATGAGCCTTCATTTGGCTAGCTGGTGGAATTAGTCCTGATTTGGTGGGGACAACCTCCTGGATTTGAAACCCTCCAACCACTTGCTGCGTTGCTAGAGGCAAACCTACAAATCTTTTAGCCTCACCCAGATTCTGAATAAGAAAATCGTAAGCAGCGTTGAGGACATCTTCTTCATAACAGTCCACTAGATCCCATACTTTACTATCCACTTTTCAACATGACCCTCCCCCCCCCTTTTTCAACTTCGACACAAACCCAACGACTATCTCGGAGCGACCCATTCCCCTTAGCATACGCACTAACGTATAGAAAGAAGCTGTGCTCATCCTAAGATAGGATACGCATTTGTCTTTTCCTTCCCACAAAATTCGATCATGTGCGCATCTCTCCATTGTTGTCTAATCTCAGAAGGCTCCCTAGCAATGCCAGGTCGATAATCCTCCTCCTCAACCAACAAAGATATAACGACATTAATCACACTCATTGTACTAGCAACAGCAGCTAGTACCGTAGGATCATATATATCTATCCTACAAAGGGGAAGCAGTGGTACATTGTACCAAAGTCATAAATTAATATAATATTGAGTCAGATTTAACACACATTTCAACAGAAACTCGAGCATACAAGTAAAAGTAAAAGACAAAACTTGCACGAAAAGAATCAAGTCCATAAAAACACACTGTTAATAAACAGAAAACGAACATAAAATGTAAAATATAGGTAATTTAACTTTACAAAATTACTGAAATATTGAGTCAGATTTAATACAAACTTGAACAGGGTCTCGAGCATACAAAGTAAAAGTAACTGATTCTAACATTTAAACTAAATGTACACACAAAAAGGTACTTTCAGACACAAAGACAGAATTTTGTACAAAAACAATCAAGTCCATAATGCAGAAACTGTTAATGAACAGAAAACAAACATAAAATGTAAAATATAGTAATGGTATTTAACTTTACAAAATTACTGAATATTGAGTCAGATTTAATACAAACTTGAACAGGGTCTCAAGCATACAAAGTAAAAGTAGCTGAACTCGAACATTTAAACTAAATGTACACCCAAAAAATTAGGTAGATTTAATACACATTTGAATAGGGACTCCAGCATACAAAGTAAAAGTAACTGATTTCTAATATTTAAACTAAATGTACACCCAAAAAAATAAGGTACTTTCAGACACAACAGACAGAAATTTGCACAAAAACAATCAAGTCCATAATGCACAAATTGTTAATGAACAGACAACAAACATAAAATGTAAAATATAGTAATGGTATTTAACTTTACAAAATTACTGAAATATTGAGTCATATTTAATACAAACTTGAACAGGGTCTCGAGCATACAAAGTAAAAGTAACTGATTTCTAACATTTAAACTAAATGTACACCCAAAAAAATAAGGTACTTTCAGACACAACAGACAGAAATTTGCACAAAAACAATCAAGCCCATAATGCACAAACTGTTAATGAACAGACAACAAACATAAAATGTAAAATATAGTAATGATATTTAACTTTACAAAATTACTGACTCAGATTTAGGATTCTTTTTATCGTAGGCAAACTAGCAACCTTTGTTACCTCTTCACCCATCATAGTGTGATGGGGAATGCAGAGAAATTAAGTATAATACAAGCAAGCTTCATACTTAAAATTGAAGCCTCTTCAACCAATCAGCAGTAGAACATTTGCGATATCTACAAAAGTTCAAGTTTGCCACCTAAATTTCCTGCCTCTTCAACCCATCACACAAGATGAGGAATGCTACAAAGGTCACTAACATTTGGTATATCCAAATACCTCAAATTTTCCCTCCTCATAGTCCAAGCATAGTAAGCTAATAAAGTAAGTAAATACATTAAATTTACAAAAACTCGGACAAAAAAATTACGTATGTGATATAGATCTGCCATAAAAATATATAGATCTAAAGAGATCAAATCCAATAAAACATTAAAACCAACAAATCTACGTTAAAAAATTATAGATATGCTGGATGTACACAAAGTATTGCACAGAAATGAAAAAATAAAATACAATAGGTAATAAAAACCCACATTAAAATACTGATACATTCATAGATATGCTGGATGTACACAAAGTATTGCACAAAGTATTTCGTCAAAAGATTATGGCAATACTGATAGATCTCCCAAAAATTATCGCCTGGAAATGGAAGAAAATTACAATTCCTATTCAACCTCCACAGATCTGACCTAATTAATACAAGAAATTTTATTTTTTCTAAGTTCATACTCGATCTACAACGTAAATTTACAAAAACTCGACAATAAATTAAGTCTATGATGTAGATCTATCATAAAAACATATAGATCTACAAGATCTAAACCAATAAACCAACGAAATCATGTTCAAAAATATAAATCTGCTCAATCTACACAAAGTATTCCACGAAATGAAACAAAAACATCAATATGTATTAAAAACCCACAGATCTTATCTAAAAATACGGAATAATTATTTTTCCTACTCGATCTACAACATAAATCTACAAAAACTCCAAAAACATTTACTCCATGATTCAGATCTGGCATAAAAACAGATAGATCTACAAGATCTGAACCAACAACACATTAAAATCAACGAATAATGGTGGAAAATAAAGAAAGCTGCTCGATCTACACAAAATAATAAAAAAATGAAAAGAGGAAAAATATGTGTTCAGAACCCACAGATCTAATCTACAAGCACATATTCATACACTATATCATCGAGAAATAAAGAAATTTTGGAAAAATAGCATGTATACTGTCAGTAGTCGAGAATGAACAGAGGGGGTGACCGCAAACCAACTGGGGAGGACTGAGTTTCCTGGCGGGAAGGAAAACACCGGACTGAAGACTCCTTTCCCAGCGTCTCCCTCCCACTTCCGCTCTCGGAGGAAGGAAGTCAAAATGTTGAAAATGAGAGAGGAACGAGAGTTAAGTCCCTTTCATTTCCGAATAATATTCCACCAACCCCCACCAACCAAACACCCGCACTTAAATTCCATTCACCACTTCCCCCGTTTTTAGGAATCCAGGTTCACTTCATGTTTACCAAACAGGGCCTAAGCTAGCCATCAACGGAAGTGTAGCAATCCCTCAAGAAAATTGAAATGAAAGGAAATAAAATAGGAAAAACTTGTAAAGGAAGCCATTAGGGAACGTTAACCTGATGCTAGAGGAAACTTTCAGAAGAGATTTTTAGAAGAGACGAACATATTAATACTGTCATAAAGGAGCAAAAGGGAATCTAAGTGCCAATCAACTTCCTAAACATGTCATACACCCCAAAATAATTTTTTTCTGGTACCAAAATTTTTGACTACTCGATTTTTCAACTTCCTAAACATGTCATACACTCCAACTCTTTCCCTCCTATCGGTTTTTCCCAACCCTTCAAATGACAATGTCAGTGGTGCCGAATCCAAGGTCATTATGTCTCTCAATGTCTCATTTTTCGTACCCAATATCCAAATGCAATACCACCTTCCCAACAATCCAATCCACCCACGGTTCCTACACATGCTCAAACTTGCCTTGGTGCCAAAGGCTATCAATCCTCGTTTCCTCGTGCCTATGCTACCACTGCTACCGACTCCTTCTCAAATGGCTGGCTTCTCGACAGTGGTTCTACCCATTATGTCACCCATGATCTTGACAACCTTGCTATTCACTCCCCTATAATGGTACTAAAGAACTAATTATTGGAGATGGCTCGGGCCTCGCTATCTCAAACACTGGTTCAACCTTCCTTCTTACCCCTACTACTACGTTTAATCTTAATCATATTCTTCATGTGGTTTTCGTTTCTTGCATATTATATGATATTTCTAAATTTTGTCATGATAATGCTTCTATCACTTTCTTACCTAATTCTTACCTTGTGAAGGATCTTCGCACAGGGGTACTGCTTCTTCAAGGCCTAACTAAATCTAGCATCTATGATGGCATCCCACTGTCATGCTGTTCACCTCTGTCAGATTGACATCCACTACCGATTGACATCATAGATTAGGCCATCCATCATATTCAATTCTACGTCATATTAGTAATGTTTTTATTTAAATATTCCAAATATCGTTTCTTTTACTGCAATTCATGTGACTGTAACAAGAGCCACAAATTGCCATTCTATCAAAATATCATTTAATCTCATGGTCCTGTTGATGTTCTTTATAGTGATGTTTGGACTTCTCCCAGTCTTTCTTATGATGGCTATAAATATTATTATCTTTGTTGATCATTATTCGAAATATGTGTGGTTTTATCCTCTCAAACACAAAAATGATGCCACTGCCACTTTAAAAAATTTAAACTTTTTGGTTAAAAATTATTTTAAACGCCACATAATTACAATCTTTAGTGATAATGGTGGTGAATATATTGGTTTAAATCCAACAATTGAGTCTCATGGTATACTCACTCACTTCCCCTTCTCATACGCTCGAGCACAATGGCTATTCGGAACGTCGTCACCGTCATATTGTTGAAACAGATCTTTCTCTCCTCACTCATTCCTCTATGCCACGAAAATATTGGTCTCTTGCTTTGCTACTGCTTGCTATTTAATTAATCATATGCCTACTCCTACACTTGAACTTCAATTTCCTTACTCTAAACTCCATGGCCACACCTAACTATCTCAAACTTTGCAGCTTTGGATGTCTTTGTTATCCATGGCTACGTCCATACACCTCGAATAACTGATCTCCGCTCATCTCCTTGTGTCTTTATTGGTTATTCTGCTACACAAAGCGCGTACTATTGTTTTTTCCCAACTCAAACACAATCTATGTTTCTCGACACGTCAAATTCATTGAAAATGAATTTCCTTTTTTCTCTTCCATGACGACACCACCGCACATGTCCATCAAAATGGATAATGGTGTACCTCTCATATTTCCATTATTTCTGTTGTCTCACCTACTCCGGCTACACATTTCCAACACCCACAACCACCTCTATCTCCTTTCTCTCCTCCCTCGACTATTTCAGACCAATCTATCACCCAATCCCAGCCATCGGCTTCTTCAATAACCTCCACCTCCTCCTCCCCCTCTACCTCCACCTCTTACTCATCTACAAATAATATTCGCAAACCCATTGTCAAAATGACCCTACATGTCTCTCTAACCTTCTTCTACCGAGCCTAACACCATCACTCAAGCTCTCAAAAGCCCAGTAAGGCGTGCCGCCATGCAAACTGAATACGATGCCTTGCTTAAAAATAAAACATAGGACCTTGTTCCCTCCTTACCATCACAAAATCTCATTAGTTGTAAATGGGTCTTTCAGACAAATATAACCCGGATGGCTCCATAGACCGTCACAAGGCTAGTCTAGTAGCTAAAGAGATCCACCAACGTCCCGACCTAGACTATACTGAAACTTTCAGTCCCGTAGTTAACCCGCCACTATCCATACGGTTCTTTTTTTGTCCAAAGTCTATGGGTGGCCTCTTCGTCAAATTGACATTAATAATGTCTTTCTCCAAGGTTCTCTCAAGGAGGACGTGTTTATGATCCAACCTCCTGGTTTTGTCAGTCAATCTTATCCTACTTATGTTTGTAAACTTTTCGTCAAGCTCTCTATGGACTTAAACAAGCTCCTCGAGCTTGGTATAATGAACTCAAATCCTATCTTCTTACTTTTGGGTTCAAAATTCTGTCTCCGACACATCTTTATTTATTCTACGTCAACATCATGGACTAATCTACCTACTTGTCTATGTTGACGATATTATTATCACTGGCTCTAATTTATCTCTTCTAAACACATTCATCTCTCAATTCTCCCTCGTTTCTCTCTCAAAGATTTTGGTAACTTATCCTATTTTTTTGGAGTTGAGGTGTTACCTCCTCCTCACGGCATCTTTCTTAGCCAACATAAATATATCTAAGACATTTTAACCCTGCCCATATGTCCACTGCCAAATCCGTACCCACTCTATATAGCCCACGCATCCTCCTTTAACCACAAAAGGCACTCCTCTAGCCAACCCAACTAGATATCGCGCACTTGTGGGAAGCCTCCATATCTCTCTATAACTAGACTTGACATCTCTTTTGCTATAAACAGGTTATCTCAATACATGCACAAACTGACTGAAGATCATTGGACGGCTCTCAAATGCCTATTACGCTACCTTGAAGGAACTACTACACATGGTCTACTCCTTCGCCGAGACTTGCCAACTGCTCTTCATGCTTTATAGACGCTGACTGGACAGGTGATAAAGATGACTATATTTCTACAACTGGTTACATTGTCTATTTGGGTCAAAATCCTATATCTTGGAGTTCTCACAAACAACGAACTCTTGCTCGCTCCTCAACCGAAGCTGAGTACCGTGTTGTTGCTGCAACTACTGCTGAAGTACAATGGGTTCAAAACTTACTTCTTGAGCTAGAATATCTACCCAACAATAAACCGGTCACTACTGTGATATATGGGAGCTACATATGTTGCTGCAAATCCAAAGTTCCACTCAAAAATGAAACACTTAGGACTTGACTACCACTTTGTACGTGAAAATGTACAACGTCAAAACCTACGTGTCTCATAATTTCCGGTAACGATCAACTCGCCGATGCTCTCACCAAGCCAATTGCTCGCACCCGTTTCATGAGCTCATGTCCAAGATTGGTTTCACTAACCGATCGTCCATCTTGCGGGGGCATGATAAAAATAATTCATGAGAATCAATCTCTTGATCAATGTCATTGGTTGTAAATGCTCCTTAATTTACTCATTCTTTCTCTCATTGACTTATTCTCTTTTTCAAATTGTTACCTTTGTATTCCAGACATAACTACCATAGTTATTGTTAATTATCTTTTGTATTCTCTTTTTCAATTTGTTATCTTTTGCATTTTAGCCGTAAGTTGTATATATATACGACCAATATCAATAATAATTCAAGCTTCATTTTCAATCACAATCAATATTATTTCCTCTTATAATTTAGTCCCCCAAAATATGCATATTAAGCTTCATACTCATTAAAACTCCAAAAGTGCTAAAAAATAATTAACAATTGTTTCTTCTTTATTCATTCTCATTAAAACTCCACTTTGCAAGTAGAAAAACAATATCATACTGCCAAAGAACAAGACCAAAAAAAATGCACTAAGGACATACAGTAGAATCTGGAAATTGCAAGATTTGCACAACGGTCGACTGCTCTTTCCTCCATGAACAATTATTTAAGTAATGGTTGCTCTCAAGTTATAGACAGTCAACATTTTAAAGTTAATATGTGGAGATATAAACCTTTGCTTCAAGCTTGGCATCAAGAATGCTTAATCACTGAAGAAGAAAGAAAGAAGATGAACAGAAATTTCCAGCCACAAAATGGAAATGTCGCGCTACACACTTAACTGTTCAAGGCATCAACAGTCGCTACCAATGACACTAGCAAAAACAATAGATCTTGACTACTGGAATTAAGCAGTTATGTTCAAAACTCAATGCTGATCATTAGCCAGACTAGGAAACTCGCAGGAAAGATTGCAAAAATGGATGAACAGGAGTTCCGCATGCCTGCAATAGAACAAAGAGGATATTGGGGAAAAAACACGAAACCGTCTTTCCAAATTAAGAGTTGCTAGAGAACCGAACAAAAGTGTACAAAATCAAATCACAAATAATCACAAAAAACAAAACGCAACACACATCAATTTTGACGTGGAAAGTTCCTGCGAGAAAATCACGGAATGATCAGAGTCCAACAATAAGAAATCTTCACTAATGGCTAATGGCTAATGGCATGGATTAAAAAAGTACAACCGACTCTTTACAAACTTCTCACCGATCCAAACGGATGAACACACTATTTGGAAGATGAAAAACACGATTACAAACTCAAGAATAACGAAGATGATAGATAGTGTTACCCAAGCGATCCTCTCTCCAGAAGTGTAAATGTTTTCCATAAATAAATTCACTTTATTTATTTTGATTCTGGGAAAATACAACTGTAGGAATTCGATCTAGAAGACGATCGCTTTATCCCTTGGACGATGCGAAGAAGAAAAGCTCTCAAGAATTCGACAGCAATTTAGATATTCTGTATATCTGTACAATGAATGAAAAGAACTCTATTTATAGAGTCAAAAATAACTAAAAAGATAACTGTCTTCATAACCTATGCATAGTTGATAATCACGCAGGATTCAATCGTACGCAAGGTTGATGAGCAGTTACTGGACGTGGCCCATAACTGTTGGACACATGGCAATCATGCATGAGTCGTGTACAAGTTACTGGGGCACGCATACGAGATCCGTGGCATGTCTGTCATATACTCCAATTTGATAATTTGAGATGATAATCTGCTAACTGGTTGAGGATGAAATCCCTGTTGAGATGAATATTCATGCTGACTTAAGCTCAAAATATACGCAAACTTGAGACAGAAGGCTCAGAATACACGCAAGCTTGAGGCAGGAGGCTCAGATACACGCAAGCCTGAGGCAGGAACATTGTAGTTCAAAATGCACGCAGACTTGAGACAGGAACACTGAAGTTCAAAATACACGCAGACTTGAGTCAGAACGACCAGCTGTCTTTGATTCGACGTGTCTCAATTGCCACAAAATCTCTGACATTGATTGCTTTGTCAGTCACATTAAATGATGATAAGCCCTTTTGGCACGCCAACTTGATGAAGACCGAATCTGTTGAAGAAGATTTCAAAAATCATGCCATAGTCGGCTGAGATCTCTTGAATCCCGTACATACGTGGCATACGAGGAGACGTTTATGACTGTCGTGCTGTCATCATAATTACAATCTGACAAATGATGAGCTGTCTTTGAGTACCATTTAAACTCTGCGTACATTTGAGGAAATGGTCTGATAGAACTCAGCGTGTCTTTTAGACATTTTCCTGATAGACTGTATCAACTCAGCGTGACTTCATTTTGAGGCCTACAAAACCCCCTTCAAAGTTTTCGAAAAAATAATAAATTGTTTCGAAATACTTTAAAATCGAGACGAAAAAAATAAATTTAGTCACGCTCAAATGATACAGAGAGAGATTTTTTTTTTTGAAATGATCGGGCCATTGGGATCCTGTGCGGTTTAGGATCCCATAAAAAACCCTATTTTCGAGGCAAATGATGACTTCGCCGTTTGGAATTCTTTGTGAGCCTATAAAAAGGCCATACACCACTTTCTTTTTTCTTTACTTGCTTTAGAGAGAGAATTCCACACAGAAGAACTTCGTCGTCTTCCCCGTCTTCTCCTTCTTTCTTCACAATGGCTCCCAAGATTGATGCTCAGGCTAAGGGCAAGGCCCCTGCAACATCCTCGCGTGCCACCTCCGAACGACTTCCTCGTCGTGAAGTCACTCATCCCCCTATGCAACGTAAGCATGCTGATGATGGGGGATAACTGATGAAGACGAACTCCACATAGAAATTTCTTTAGGATTCTTAAAACAAAGATAATGAACGTTCGAAATATATCCCCCCTTCTTAGGGCAAGGGATATTTAATAAAGTATGCCCCCTTTTTAGGGTCGGCTATACTCTACATCTTCATGTTTACGAAGCTCTGTGTTTTACGCAAATGAGCATGGCTCTCATGACTCTGCGTGATTTTTCATATGTTGGCAGAGATGTCGATGTTGAATTATTCACGCAGACTTCTGAGAGTCATCCTCTGGATAGATTAGCCTTGATCTGTCAGCGTATTTTTGTCATTTTCATTTCAGTGTGATTCTGGCAATGATACGTGACTTTCATTCTAATCTGTCTAGACTTTGCGTGAATTAATCATATGCATGATTATTTGATCTTTGCGTAATTTTGGCAGCGTATCTGTCTGATTTATGCGTGCCTTATGAAATTTTCTTTGAACACTTCTAAGCATGCATAAGGCTTATAGACATAGATTTTTGAAGTCTGCGTGACAAAACATATCTGATTGTTTTCTTTCTTTTCTGTAGTGGACATCCGAAGTGAAGAGGCTGAATATGAAGGATATATGAGCTTTTCATTCAAACATGACTTGTCTCATGTAAAGTTTCCTCAATTTGACACTCCTGAAGCTAGATTGGTTTTATTGACGAATCAAGACCACACAACTCTGCTCTGTCTGATAAATGGTGAACCACTCCAGAGTCTTGATTTGGTACTTCATAAGAAACCGACCTTTCTGTTTGGGGACGCCATAGCACACAAATCACAACCCAAAGGAATCAGGGAGAAAGTTTGTTTCTATTTTGAAGGTGATACAAAGAACCCCATGTACTGGCCGAAAGTGTCTAGGGGTTATCCATAATGCGATTCATGCACGCTAGTTACCCGAGAAAATGTCATGGCATCTAACAGAAAATCAAGAAGCAAAGGCGAGCCGAATTATCTATAAGAAAGATGGATTTTATAGTGCTCCAAGAATCATGTATCTTTGTTTCGTGGTTTGAAGCCAGGATGTGTGCCACCAGAAGACTCATCTATATTGATACCATTCAGGACACCTGTCTTCATAAATGAATTCATGGCGAATGATAAGGCATTTTATCCTACTGACTCAACGCCGAGAATGATAGGCTTAATGAATCAGGAGAACATGAGGTGGAGGACTCTAGTCCATTGGGTTCTGGACAAGTATGAGAATGAGCTGAAGCAGATAAATCTTTATGACGCGATCGTCAATTCTTCTTACGGCTTCAAACCCAATCCATTCCTATTCCTGGCCTTGGTTGAGAGATATAACCACCGAACAGGAACATTTATGACTCCCAAAGGGAGATGGGTTTAGCTCTTCACGAGATGGAATACATCTCGCATCTACCCACAGGCACATTGCCATATGAAGAATATGTACCTACAACAGAAGAGCTGAATTTTCTATCGGAGAAGAACCCGGAGATGGTGTATTTGTTTGAAGAAATGATGTGCCATTTCGGCACATGTACTCTTTATTATAAATAAAAGATGAAGCCGGCTGCCATATCCAGAAGTGGATGTCTTATCTATTCATGAATCGTGAAAAAGATGAGAAGAAGATAAATGAGAAAAGGAAGTATCAGATTAATTCCTTCAAGCCCCTCTCTGAAAGTGAAATCACCAATCTGCTGGAGAAATATGATTGCAAAGATTTTACAATCAATGAAGATTGGTATGAATTCAAAGCTGGAACCACTTTCAAGTCATATGTTAGACAAAGTGGAAAACTTTTGTCGAAGAAGGTCATTTAGCTGGATTCCTCTCCCTCTGGCTAAGAAGATTTGTTGTTCCTGGCTCCATCTCTTTGGATAGGATACATAGAGGCGTCATTTTTGCAGCAGTGCGCCTCATGTACGGTTACAAGACAGATTTATTATCAGCAATGACTTGCAGGCTGAATGCAGGTCTTCGAAATTTTGTAACCACTATGTTGTCTGATCAAGGAAGATGACTGATCCCTTCCCAAGAATAGAGATGCCATATACTTATTTGTATGGTTGGCTTCTTCTTCATCACGACGGTCTGATACCTCCGGGAGCAGGAGGGAGCCGCAGTCTCTTCTTAGAGAAGTATGCTGGAAAAACTTTCTGGAAAGTTCATACTCTTCCAGAATGTAGAAATCTTTTGAACCGAGCATCACATTGGTCAATTCAATGTGCCCCTCCGCCACCAGGTTATGAGAGCATGCCTCTGAATATGATAGATGGAGAGAAAGGGCATAGGCTAGATGATGTAGCTTTTTAATGGTTGCAGCAAATTCGGCCATCTCACCTGGTATATCTTCATGAAGAAATGATGTACTTAGAACCATATCTACCGAGCCGATTTGCTCAACAATTCGGATATGACCAACTTCATGTTGGGAATGCCACCACTTGTCTCTCGTTCGTGGAGGACTTATTGATGGTGCTCGGCATGGAGATATTTCACGGCCAGAAATACAAAAGCTGAATTCTCTATGCCAAATCCTTTATCCAGGACGGGGACGAAAATGCTCTATACATATGCCCATTTCTATGTTTCATCGAGCACTTTCATGCCAAGTTTCCATTTGAAGACCTTTGTCGCAGAAGACGACCCAGCTCCATCAAAGAGGTCAAAGAAGAAGATTGTATGTCATAATTTACTCCGGAACCTGAGGATGAGACTGCGGAAGTTGAGCCTTTATATGAATTATCCCGAGAGCAAAACTTCTCTGATGAAGTTCTTCCTCCAATATTTGTGTCCATCTCGAAGAGGAAACGGAGTGATGAATCTGAGACAGTCTCTAAAAAGAGCATTAAGTCTCAGACTTCTAAGAAGAAAGAGGTTTCAATAACTGCCACCTCATCTTTAGGTGGTCTTCCAGTTGATGAAGACGATGCTGCTGATAAATGAAGAGACGATGAAGATGATGCTCCTTTAATAAAAATGAAATCGAGAGCCAGACTCGTCAGAGGACTGTCGGAAAACTGAAGGGCAATAAACTTCTGGAAACCATTATAAGCGGAGGTATATTGTCAGAAATCGAAGAAGCAGTTTCTACTAAAAGAACAGAATCTGATCATATTCATATTTCGGTAACTTCCGCTGAACCAATTGGGGTAGAATCAACTCGATTTCAGGAAGCGATCGCTCCAACGACTAGTGGAGTAGTTGCAGAACCCACATTCGATCTTGGGTTAGGTACCACTCCGGAAATAAGGAAGAGGATATTAACATCCCTTTTGAGCATGGGAAAGAGGGTGTCATTCAAGCATTGGATGATCAGATTGAAGATTCGGAAGAGGAATTAGCAGCCAGGACAGAAGTCAGGGAACAACCAGAAGCTCCATCTTTTTAACCTGTAGAGAAAACTAATCCATTGAAGAAACTCAGGTTGAAGAGAACATTCCTTCGGCCAGAGGCGATGAAGATGTGCAAACGTCTGAGCTATCAGCTGCTGATGAATTATTGAAGAATGTTTGTAAAGACATCATTCTTCAAACCAATATTCCAGAAAAGACTGAACCTGCAGTCAATGCTGAGTCTATGGAGATTGAAACTCAAGATCCTAAGCTTACTGATATTATTGTTGCTGTTCCTGAGATTCATCACTCTCAAGGAGTTGATGAAAACATCTTAGATTCTGGATCCGAGACTCATCATAAAATTGGGGATCAAAGAGAGTCTGAAGAAGAACATTGTGAGGAAGAAGAAGAAGCTGAAGAGGAAGAGGATTGGTACCCTGATACTTCTATTCATTATAATGAAGACAAAATCAAGGGAATAGACTAGAGCTTGGTTCTGAACCTGTTCAATCTCCTGACAATACTCCAGTACCCAGTAATTCTGGAGCTGGAAGTAGTCATATAAAGCAGGTATCAGATACCATTATGGACTGACTGCGAGAAGATGCGAGACTTCCCCAGCATATAGAATATAAACCTCAACCTGGTAGAGTTTTATTTCAATTTTTTTTTACTGTTTCTTTTTCTTTATATGCTGATTATTTTTCCTTTGACAAGTAGGGACTGCTGCAGCGATGAGCTTGACTCATGCTCCGCCTGTTCATACTGATGTTGATGAAGGAAATTCGCATCTACCGACTTCTCCGAAAGCACATGCTTCTATTCCCAGAACAGAGAATATCCAGGCCTCTTCCTCAATAATGACAGCAACTCCCGGTTTTGAAACGGGATTGGCAAGGACCCTGGCAATGTATTCAGATATTATCTATTAATATCTGGATACGTTCTCCAGGCGATTCATGAAAGATGAAACTATGCCTTTCTCTGAACTTCGAACGGTGGTTAATTTCCCGCTTCTGGCACTGCGACATGCTGGCTGTGAGACTCAATGTATCTTCTTTGAACATCTCCTAGATAAATTGGAGACCACTATCCGAAAATACTGGAAGATGAAGAAGGAAGATATCAAATCTTTGACTGTGGCTGAGATCGCTCGATTGGAACATGCAGCCCAAGCTCAGCAAGCTACTTTAGAAGAATTTCTTGCTTCTTCATCTGAGAAGTTAATAGAGTAAAATGAAGAAATAGTAGCAACTCGTCGGAGAGTAGAATATCTGGAGAAAGATGAAATATCTAAAGCTGAAGAACTTCAGAAGTTGAAAAAGGAATTGGCTCGTCTTCAGGAGCGTATTGCATCCATGGAGAAGGAGCAATCTGAGATTATCACTGTCCGTACAACTGAAGCTGCACGCTATCAAACTCTTCAACAAGAGCGAGATAGATGCAGGCCGAGCAGATAGAAGAAGCTGATCGTCGCCATCATGCTATTGCTATTTTTGATCAACAAGTAGTCGCAATTGAAGCAGCAGAACGAGTCCGTAAAACTCATGAGGAGAAGATGAATACTGTACTTAATCATATTCGGGAGTTAATAACTCCTACTACTCAATAAATTTTTCCAAGCTTCTCGTATTTTGAATTTTTTTGGCATTCACTTGTAATCAGCACTTTGATCTTTGAATGAAGAAAATGAGAACTTTGATCTGATTTTTGACTTTGTTGTTTTTATAATGATGTATCTATAGAAAATATGTTCAAAGATAAATAATACATGACATATCTCAATAGAATAGAATATACAAATGAACTTTGTAATTCTATCAGATGATATTAAACCAAAGATAATTTTAGTTTAATACTGATTAGAAAAAATAGAGTTCAGATATAAAAATATCTTTGAACTCGATTTTCCATGATCTTTGGACTTGGAAATCAAAAGACTAGATATCATTTTCATAAAATAGAAAATATGATACTGAGATAGAAAATTCAGAGGTAATATGGACGTGATTTTCTAGATATCAAATTCACTAAGAAAATGATACAAATTAGAATATCTATTTCCACTGGGGATAAAAGATATCGAAATGATAGGAGAATAATCTCGACAGATGAAAGTATTACGTAAAATATTTCTTCAAGAATTTGCCATTAATGGGCATCATAGTAACTTTACCATCCATGGTGGTAAGCTGATATGCCCCAATAGAAAATACTTTATTCACAATGAATGGACCTTCCCATTTTGCATCGAACTTGCCTTTACTCATATGTGTCATAGTCATCGGACGTCTAACTGCAAGAACAAGTTCCCCTTTTTGATATGCTCGAACTCTGACTTTCTTGTTAAAAGCTCTTGAGATTCTAGCTTGATAGAATTCGATATTTTGTTGAGCATATAACCGCTTTTCATCTAGAGCTTCTAATTTCTGAAGTCGAAGACGATCATTATTCTCAGTGGTAAGTTCATTAGCGATTGCTATCCTTAAAGAAGGAATTTGAATCTCTAATGGTAGAACAGCTTCGCATCTATACACCAGAGAGAAAGGTGTACATTTGGTGGCATTACGAACTGTAGTGCGGTAAGTCCACAAACATTCATCGATTTTCTCACTCCAATTACGTTTGTTGGCAGAAATAAACTATTTTAAGAGTTTGATGATGGTTTTGTTGAAAGCTTCTGCTAATCCATTAGCTGCTGGATTATATGCAGTAGAAGCCAATTGTTGATCCGATGATCGTCACAGAATCGAGTAAACTTCTGGCTGACAAACTGTGGTCCATTATCATGAATAATACGTCGGGGAACACCAAACCTGTAGATGACATGATGCTTGATAAAACTGATGACGTTGGAAGTTTTGACTTCAGATAAAGGAATAGCTTCAGCCCATTTGGAAAAATAATCGGTTATTGCGAGAATAAACCGATGACCTTTTGATGATGGCGGATTGATTGGGCCGATAATATCCATGCCCCAAGCTTCGAAGGGCCATGATGCTGCTGTTGGGTGTAGAAATTCTGAAGGTTGATGGATAAAATCCGCATGGATTTGACAAGCTTTACACTTACGGGCATATTGAATAGCATCATTTACCATAGTAGGCTAATAATAACCCATGCGTCGAATACGGTCTTGAAGTTTAGGTCCAGGCTGATGTGCTCCACAAATTCCATCATGTGCTTCGCGGATAATTTATTGGGCCTCATCACCGGCAATACATCAAAGAAGTAAACCATCATAAGCTCGACAATATAAGGTTTTTGTAGTATGATTGTAATAAAATATGAGTGATCGTCGTCTGATAGATGCTGCCTCACTCGGATTATCTGGAAGAATATCATACAATACGAAATCTAAGAAAGGAAGTCTCCAATCTTTATCAATATTCTGAGTCTCAGATGAATTACTGAAGATGAATTCCATACTAGAATCAGATGAAGATGAAGATGATTTATGATTTAATCTGTCGAACGTTAAATCAATATCGAATCCTCTTGTTGTATTGATATCATGAGATGTTGACTCTTCAATATCAACTGGAAGTCCTAGAGTTAGATTGTTCTCAAGATGAAATAATTATCGATTGTAAACAACAATCATTTGTTGACGTTTAACCAGAATAGCTAACACTGCCGCAAGATTAGCAAGAGCATCAGCTTCTGTGTTACATGCTCGCCTAACATGCTTGATGAAGAATCTTTCAAATGAAGAAGCCATAGATATGGCCAATCTATATTAAGGAACCAGATCTTGATGACGAACTTCATAAATACCTCTTATCTGATTGACGATGAGTTTAGAATCTCCGTAAGCTTCTAAATGTTGAATATTTAGATGTTTAGCGAGTTGAAGACCAATAAGTAATGCATTGTACTCAGCTACATTGTTTGAACATGGTTGATCGAGAGAATAAGCTCTTTGGATAGTAAGACCTTCTGGCGATACAAGAACGATTCTAACCCCAGCGACAATGTCACCATTAGGACCTATTCTTGAAGCTCCGTCAAAGAATAGACGCCAAGTAGAATCTTCTTCAGCAATTTGGTTTGAATCTAGGACTTCGTCTGGGATTTTATCGTAGAGTTTTGAATTTTCTGGAATTGAATGAGCAGCCAGAAAATCAGCTAAAGCTTGTCCTTTGACCGATTTCTGAGGGATATAGTGCATATTATACTGAGCAAGTAAAATTCCCCAATTAGCCAATCGAGAATTTAAAACACTTGGTTTCTTCATCATGACTCGTATAGGATTGATCCTGGAAATGACATGAATTGTCTGGCCAATGATATAATGTCGTATCTTTTGGACAGCGAACATAAGGGCTAGACATTCTTTTTCGACCGGTGAATATTGAGGTTCAGCTCCAGTCATGGTACGACTGAGATAGTAAATGGCTTGTTCATGACCATTTTTATTCTTTTGAGCGAGCAGCGCACCCAATGAATGACTCGTTGCTAGGGTATATAGAAGGAACGGTATTCCTGAAATAAGAGGTACCAATACTGGGGGGTTCATCAGATATTGTTTTATGTCATCAAATGCTTTCTGACATTCGTCAGTCCAGACGAAAGAAACACCTTTCTTCAAAAGTTTATTGAATGGTCTGCAGCGTCCTGAAAGATTAGAGATGAATCTCCTGATATAAGCAATCCTTCCTTGAAATCCTCGTAGCTATTTTAAGGTGCGTGGAGGACGCATCTCTTGGATGGCTTTGATCTTCTCGGGATCTACGTGTATACCTTTCGAGGTAATGATGAAGCCGAGAAATTTTCCGCTAGAGACGCCTAAAAAGGACTTAGTAGGGTTCATCCTTAATTGATGCCGACGCATTAGATCAAATATAGTTTTCAAATCTTAGATGTGATCCTCTTTTTGTCGACTTTTGACTGCAATATCATCAACGTAGCATTCGACTGTTTTCCGCAAATATTCACGGAATATAGTACTCATGGCACGTTGATAGGTTGCTCCTGCATTCTTGAGACCGAATGGCATCACTGTATAACAGTATGTACCGATCGGTGTTCTGAAGGAAGTGTGTTTCTCGTCATCTGGAAACATTTTAATTTGATTGTATCCAGAATACCCATCCATGAATGACATTCGTTCAAAACCACAGGTATTATCGATCATAACATCAGTAATTGGTATGGGGAACTCATCTTTAGGACATACCGTATTGAGATCACGATAGTCTATGCATACTCTGATCTTATCAGTCTTTTTAAGGACAGGAACTATATTAGCCACCCAATCAGGGTGTTGTTCCTCTCTAATAAACCCAGAAGCTATGAGTTTATTAACTTTGGCTTCAATTGCATCCATAATGTCTGGACGAAATCGTCGCTGTTTTTGCTTGACCGGTTTAGCATTTGGCATGATATTAAGTTTGTGAGTTGCGATCTGTGGATCAAGTCCTGGCATATCCTCATAGCTCCAAGCGAAGACGTCGATGTATTCGCAAATAAGTTTGATCATGTCTTGTTTATCAGTTTCTGAAAGACTTTCACTAATGAATATTGGTTTAGGGGATCCCTCTTCACTAACATCTATTTGAACGAGTTTATCTTCAGTTGGAGGTTCTTTTTGCTCGAATCTAAACTCCCATTGATTATCTAACCTTTGGGCCCATTGTTCTGATTCGGATGAGATTTCAAATTCGTCTTCGTCATTTTCTTCTTCAGGACCATCAACGGAAACCATGTTGGAAGACAGAATGTTACGGTGGAAGTCACCGATACTTGTATCAGAATCCCAAGAGGAGGAACTAGAAGAATCAGATCTTTTATCTTCTTCAGATTCGAGATCTTCATGGATGATATTGATAAAGGAAGTAGGAGCAATATAACCCAATCCGCATTTTGTCCTTCCATATTTTAGAGAAGGAATCCGAACAGGCATTTTTCTTCCTTTCCCATTACTGAGGCCAGTTCTGAAGTCATAGCCCATATTTTTGATAATATCTTTAGATTGCTGGCTGTAACGACGCAACTGTAATCTTCCAGAATCATCATTTTTATCATCATCTTCAAGGTTGATAGGGTTTTTTGGTCCTTTGTAGAAGAATATTGGAATGTCTCCTGGTTTTCTGCTAGGTACTAGGAAGCATGAATGTTGTACTGATTCTAAGGATACTTCTGTATGAAAAGTCTGTACAACTCCTATGGTTATTATTTTCAAGTCATCTAACAAATGCAAATAATTATGAACATGATTACACACATCAATATACTTCAAAGACGGAGATATTTCATTAATTTCAAAAGTAGTAGTATTTACATCAGAAGGAGGTTGAACCTTAGAAATCTTAGCCAAATCAATGACTAAAGGGGGAGAAGAAGAACGAGAAGGAATTTTGTTTCGATTAAGATCGATCATAAATGGCTCAGAAGAGGTGAGCTCCCTTGAAGCTTGGGATGGAAAAGTAGTTCGCCCACCAACAGAGATTACCAGAGTGTCCTATTTTATAAATGAAGATGCCAGAAATGTAGTACGCCCACTGACAGGAATGATCAGTGTGTCTTGGGTAGATGATTGAGGTAATGGAGGGATACGTCCGCTCACTGGAATAATGAAAGGACCTTCTCCAGAGGGTTTAGGAGACTGTTGCTGAGTAGTTCGACCTTTAACAGGAATTATCAAGGTCTCACTTTGCGGGTCTTCTTTTTCCATAGCTTGTACTATTTTTGTATACTCCTCTTTGTACATCCGAGAATCACTGAAATAAGCTTCAACCCCACATAAAGGATTTATATTAGCAACTTTCTTTTGTACTTTTCTATCGCTGTCAATGTATTTGAAGCATTGATGAAGAGTAGAAGGCACCACATTATTTTCATGAAGGAAGGGTCTTCCCAAGAGAAGATTATAAGATCCCACGATCTCGATCACATAGAAAGTGACTTTGGATCTGAAATTGCCTATTTGAAGTTTAGATGAATCTTTCCCAATGGCTCGCTTCGGCTTTGATTGAATCCCAATATAGTAGTAACCGTCTTGGAAAGTTTGTGAAGAGGGATTTTTAATTCATCTAGCAGACTCCTTGGCATTATGCTTAAAGCAGACCCTGGATCAATAAGAATACGATCTACCTTCATCGTATCGATATAACCGGTGTAGTAGAGAGGCCGATCATGTCGATTATCCTCCAATAACATGTCATCTTGTGTAAAGGTGATATTCGGGATGATCTCCAATACACTATTGCAATGTAAGCAAGTAACAGGTTCTTCATCTGGCTTCTTTAATTGTGCGAGACAAGAGTCAGCCTGAAGAAGTGCCTCACTTAATGTCTCCCGAATCTCTTTAGAAAGACGTAGAAGTTCGAAGAGGGACATTCTAGCTGGAGTATTAGCAAGTTGAGCTAAAATGTCAAAGTTATAAGGCTTCTGAAGTCCAAGGGGAGGGGACTTTCTGATTGGTTTATCGAAGCGAGCTTGTTGTTTGCCTTTCTCAAGTGCTGTGGGCTTGTAAGGAATAGGTACAACCGGTGTAGTTGAAGGAACATGTACAGTGGATGATTCTTTCTCCCGAGGAACATCAGGAATATCTTTGTCAGCTGGAGAGATATCAGGAGTATCTTCAGGACTATCAGGAGTATCTTCAGGACTCTTGAAATAATCCTTTAGATAATGTTTCCATGTTCTAGTAGCACCAGCAAGTGCTTCTACCATATCTTTCGGTTCTGTGTCGGAAGTAGATCCGAAAGAAGTCATATGACATGACTTAGTTTTTTCGGCCTTCTTAGATTTTAGGGAAGTAGTCTTTTGAAGGGGAGGAGATTCAAAATCTGCCACTAGATCAGGATGAATCCGTATGATTTCTCCTGTTTCAATAGTGATTGGTACTAATCCTTCAGACTGTGGGAGAGGAATATTCACGATTTCAAGAGTTGCCTTGGGAATAGGAACAATCCCGCTTTTGAGGAGTTGGGGAGGAAAATCTTCGAATTGCATAGAGACAACGTTGGAGGTGACGGTCTTTTCTTTCGGAGTGAGAGTGACAGCTCCAGATTTGATCATTTCCTGGATTATTCCTTTCAGTACAAAACATGTACGAGCTGTGTGACCCAACATTCTATGGTACGGACAGTATTTAGGATGATCTGTCTTACCAGCTTCATCGGGTTTTTTGATTTCAGGTAATTGTATTTTATGACCTTTAAGTAGACATTCAAAGATACTAAGGACGTCATCGTCGTCAAAAGAGTATTCTTCTTTGGGGCGAGGTGCTCTTGGTTGTTGATTTGTTGGAGCTGGGGTAACTTGGGCAGATATTACTTCTTGATTTTTGCTCTGGAGATTGACTTCGAGAGTCTCTTTTCCTTTACGATTGTTAGGTCACGTACTATTGCTAGTATTTTGACCTGATTCATTGGGATTCATGTGTACCCCCAGACCTTTGAAAGTCTTGGCACTGACTTCGGCAGCTTTGGCACTGACGATGAAGGAAGGCCAATCTTGGAATTGAGTGGATCCTGTCCACATGCTGATGATTGGTAAGAGATTTGACTTGTAAGTGTCGATAGTGACGGCATCGGGAGTTCCAAGAGGCATTTTTAAAGCTTCTCTTCTAAATCTTTCAATGAAGCTTTCAGTGCTCTCATTATTTTTCTGTTTGATTCTTATAAGAGCAGACATAGTCATGTCATTAAGCCCTTCATAGAACCGTTCAAGAAACATTTATTTGAAGCCATCAAATGAGGTAATACACCCATCAGGGAGACTTCTATACCATTCATAAGTCGTTCCCTTGAGATATCCGACAAACACCCGAGTAAGGAGGGCGTCGCTTGGTTGTAGCTGGTCAGTCATCACTTCAAAATGATTGATAAACTGACTCGGAGAAGTGGTTCCATCAAAGAATGAGATAGTAGGAGGCTTGTATTTAGGAGGATATGATACTTGCTTCCATTCTATTGGATAAGGTTGCTTGATACCTAACCTTTGTAAACCGTCTTTCTGTTTGAATGCCTCAAATTGGGTTCGGAGATTCCTCAATTCTTCAGTAACGACTCCGGAAGATTGTGGAGTTGTAGCTTGTAGAGAATAGTTAGGAGGAGGGACAACATTATAAGCGCTACCTCCAGCTCCCGAATGGCTAGGAATTGGTTGAGCTTGCCCAGGGATATTGGATTGTACTGCTGGAGGAACATGCACTGGACCTACACCAGTGTCAATTGGTATGGCGTCAGGTACAGTCCGTTGATTTTGCAGCTGGTTTGCCATAAGTTCATACATTGATTTCATAGTATCAGCCATAGATTTCATTTGTTGTTCCAAAGAAGCAATTCTTTGGTCTTGGGGAGTCATCGAAGAAGAAGGTTCATTGTTTAATTCAGTATTCCCATCCACCATATAAGTTGTGACCATACGAGGGATTGTTGATGATACTGTTTATTCTGAATCATTGCTTTGTGTATCAAAATCAGTTGTAGGAGAACTACCCCCAGTAGAAAGAGGTGGAAAGTTGGATTCTCCAAGGAATTCAGAATAGTCTTCAGAAACCGAAGTTCTTTGACTTGCTCTGGTGCCTCTATATACCCCATCTGGACTATCAGTTCTACCCCCAATATCCCGAGAGGTCATGTTGATAGAAGCGAAAAGAGGTTCATCTTCATCAGACATAGGTTCATACTGGATCCGATTAAAGACAGACTGTCGTTTAGTTTGACATCTGCATTGAATTATGACCCTAGGTTGGAAGTCACAATCATGATGGTCATGATCACTTGACAGAGAATTATTCCTCCTCTTTTGTTGAAGATGTTCTCGCAAATCCGTATGTGAAGATTGAGGTATATTTGAGAACAATCTTTGTTTATTAGGAACATATTTCTTGTCTTTGGATTTTGCCGGCTCTTGATTATACAAAGAGTGATTAATCTGAGCAACATAATTTTTGGCATATTCTGCATCCGGATCTCTTACTTTCATTCCCAATTGGTGTGGTTTCTTAACACCAGAGGTGCTTCCCAAACGGGATTGATTAAGTTTCATTCTTAGATCTGTTGGAGGTAAAACATTGGTTTTTGACACTTGAAGTTTTCCTTCCATTGATCTGGATATTTGCAGAGAAGGAAGAGTTGAACCATCCCCTTGATTAGGAGTTGGCAACAAACTATTTTGTAGAGACAAATTCTGTGTCCAATTTGAAGAAGTCGTAGAAGAAGACATTAAGAAATGTTTCTTTTTAGACTTGTTCAAGTTTTGAGACATAGAATGTCCAGAAGGAAGAGTAGTCAAAAGACTATTTCCTTTTCTTTGACTAACAAAGCTGTCAGCCAAAGCTGTTCCTGAAGTAAACACTACAGGAGCAGAAGAAACAACTAAAGAGTTGTTTCTATTCGAAGGGACTTTGTGAGCCATTTGTGGAGGAGCCATAGCAAGACTACCCCCAGTTCTAGCAGAACTTGGCAAGGAGGAAGAAATAGCTAAAGAGCTATTCTTCTTAGAATTTATTGGTGACAATTTGGCTAAGGAGCCAGTGTTTTCAGCATATGAAGTCTTGGCTAAAAAGCCAGATTTCGGTACGCATGCTGAGTCAGGGAGAGCTGACTTGGTGGATGATGCGTGCGGAATACACGCTGAGACAGGCTTGGTTAAAGAACCAGTGCTGTTAGCGTAATTTTTGGGTTTGGAAATGCACACTATAACAGGTTTGGCTAAAGAGCTAGTGCTGTCAGCGTGACTTTTGGACTGTGTGATTACGGAAATAGATTTGGCTAAAGAGCCATCACTGTTAGCGTATCTTTTAGATGATGTCGTCTTCGAGCACACAGGAGTATGCGTGCCTGCAGTGGAGTTCTTGCCAGTATTAGTAATGGACACTGTGGCAGAAACTTCACCATCTTTGGTTGCCAACAGATTCTTAGGGACGTAGACAGATTGTCCCTTTGATTTGGCGGTGGTGATAGAGGCTGAAGTGTGCTTGCCACCCTTAGCCCGCTGCATTTCTTCATAGGCGAGTTGATTGAACTGAATCGATATCACCTTCTTCGTCGATCCGACCGACGAAGCGTCGCATTAAGTTGTGGCCATCTCAGAAGAGGAGATGGGTTTCCCCAGCAGAGTCGTCAATTTATTTTCCATAAATAAATTCACTTTATTTATTTTGATTCTGGAAAAATACAACTGTAGAAATCCGATCTAGAAGACGATCGCTTTATCACTTGGACGATGCGAAGAAGAAAAGCTCTCAAGAATTCGACAGCAATTTAGATATTCTCTATATCTGTACAATGAATGAGAAGAGAACTCTATTTATATAGTCAAAAATAACTAAAAAGATAACAGTCTTCTTAATCTATGCATAGTTGATAATCACGCAGGATTCAATCGTACGCAAGGTTGATGAGCAGTTACTGGACGTGGCCCATAACTGTTGGACACATGGCAATCATGCATGAGTCGTGTGCAAGTTACTGGGGCACGCATACGAGAGATCCGTGGCATGTCTGCCACATACTCCAATTTGATAATTTGAGATGATAATCTGCTAACTGGTTGAGGATGAAATCCCTGTTGAGATGAATAATTCACGCTGACTTAAGCTCAAAATATACACAAACTTGAGGCAGAAGGCTCAGAATACACGCAAGCTTGAGGCAGGAGGCTCAGAATACACGCAAGCCTGAGGCAGGAACATTGTAGTTCAAAATGCACGCAGACTTGAGACAGGAACACTGAAGTTCAAAATGCACGCAGACTTGAGTCAGAACGGCCAGCTGTCTTTGATTCGACGTGTCTCGACTGCCACAAAATCTCTGACATTGATTGCTTTGTCAGTCACATTAAATGATGATAAGCCCTTTTGGCACACCAACTTGATGAAGACCGAATCTTGTTGAAGAAGATTTCAAAAATCACGCCATAGTCGGCTGAGATCTCTTGAATCCCGTACATATGTGGCATACGAGGAGACGTTTATTGACTGTCGTGCTGTCAGTCATAATTACAATCTGACAAATGATGAGCTGTCTTTGAGTACCATTTAAACTCTGCGTACATTTGAGGAAATGGTCTGATAGAACTCAGCGTGTCTTTTAGACATTTTCCTGATAGACTGTATCAACTCAGCGTGACTTCATTTTTGAGGCCTACAGTAAAGCCTCTCTTGCAATGCTAATTAGGGTTATAAAACACCCACACCCCGATCCTGTAGGATCGAAAGTCGTCACTGGATGTGATAACGTACAAGCCTAACACATCAATTTTTGACATAAAAAGTTCTTGTGAGAAAAATCACGGAATGATCGGAGTCCAACAATAAGGAATCTTCACTAATGGCTAATGGCATGGAATAAAAAAGTACAACCGACTCTTTACAAACTTCTCACCGATCCAAACGGATGACCACACTATTTGGAAGATGAAAAACACGATTACAAACTCACGAATAACGAAGATGATGGATAGTGTTACCCAAGCGATCTCTCTCTCTCTCTCCAGAAGTGTAAAGCCTCTCTTGCAATGCTAATTAGGGTTATAAAACACCTAATATATATTATCACACCCCGATCCTGTAGGATCGAAAGTCGTCACTGGACGTGATAACGTACAAGCCTAAATTGTACTCGTACAAGACAAGCACCAAAATGGTCGATTAAACATCTAAATGTGGAGTCATCCGAGCGGAAATATTAAACAGAAAAGTTGAATAGCCACAATATGTACAAAAGAAAGGTTCTCTTCATTGATATTGCAACAAGTTTTACAACGAGTCGAAGCCAAGATATAATTCAATTATAAATTGATCTATCTCTTTCTCAATACAGTGAACCATGCCACAAGGCTTATAACCAAGAAACTATACAAAGCCGAGATTCCACACATTATATCTTTGTATACAAAGTTAAAATCTCCAAGGACAAAACTTCAACTAGCTATGCTCCAAGCACCTCGGTACTTCCAAGCTTACTCCACCCTGCACAGATATGTGGGATGTTAGTAGAACAGTACTGGTGAGCAGGGACGGATTCAAAAACTGTAGGTGGAGTGGGCTACTATGGATTATGGTGGATTAGAGATTGACTAACCCCTCTTTCTCTGTAAACCCCCTAATTTTTTAAAATATTTAAATTTAGTTTTGTGTAGAATTTTTTTTGCTAAAATACATGTATGCATAATATTAGGAGTGTAATGCATAGTATGGGTGTAAGTTTATATGATATATTTATATATGTGTATATATGTGTGTGTATATGTGTTGATTTATTAAGGTGTATATATTTATATATACATATATGTGGGAATATATTTGTATATAAATATATCTAATTATTGTATTATTGAAAAGAGTTTTTAATTAGAAATAATAATAAAATAGAATTTAGTTATTAAATATAATAATAATAGAAAATAGATATTAGTAAAAAAAGATTTTTTAATAAATAAAATGAAAAAGAAATGAAAAAGAAAAAAAAGGGAAAAAAAAACTAATCTGCCCACCCACATAAGTGGGCTGGCCCCACCCTCTACTTGCTTGCTGCTGTAGGCAGCAAGCTAACGCGGATTGTAACACCACTAAGAGCATCTCCAACCCTATTGTGACTTTGGAAAAAAGTTGTTGCCACATAGGAATGACAAAATTTTATTCAAAAGTTCTTCTCCAATGCAATTGTCAAGTCAATTGTGAAGCTTATGTGGCAAAAATTAAAGAAGACATTGTGAAGTTGATTGTCTTGTTCTAGACAATGCACTTGGCAATGTCTTCTCTTCCATGTCATCAATTATGAATAAAAAATATTAGAACAAAGAAATAAGATGAGTATTTGTCTTAAAAGTTGTCTTGGAAGTTGAAAAAAATAATTTTTATTGTCTTCTCAATACTTTTGCATTGGAGAGAGTTTTTCTATCTTATTGTCTTTTGAGATATAATTTTGCCACATAAACAAGACGTTGTCTTGTGGCTCATGCCACATAGGAGCCACATAAGACTCACAACACTTAACAAGACAATAGGGTTGGAGATGCTCTAACCCGAGAGGAATACAAAATAGTATTTATAATCCTATTAGAATTAGGTTTTGGCAAAATTTGTTTTATATATAACTTCCTCCACGGACCTCAAAACCCTAAACTTCCAAAACAAAAATTGTAGCAAAACATACCCTTTTCACCTAGGAGTTCGTTTCATCAGCGACGGAGTTGTGTGCGCGACGAACTGAACATCGAAAGTCCGCCCTTCGTCATCCACGGAGCAGTTTTCCCACTCAATGTATCCTACTTCCCGACGACGTAACTTTTTACTCGTAGCACCGATTTTCGATCCGTAAGATTTTCTGAAAAGTAGACTTGACCCTCTTCGAGATGGATTTTGAAACATCCTATCGATTTGCTCGAAAAATCGAGACGAAGTTGAAGAAAAATCTATTTTCTGTAATACTAAAAATTATTTTAAAACGACAACTTGTCGGCCAATTTTCTTGCTGTGCATTAAAGATTTGTAGAAACTAATTAAAAATAGTAAAAGACAACATAACCTAGATCACAACGTATCTTCTGGATCGTCATTTCGATCAACGTGTAAAGAGTAAATTGATGTTGAAGTTGGAGGAAACCTTGTGTTAATTTTTTTATAAAATTTTCTCGATACAGCGTGCGCCCCGACAAACCGCGGGACATGGTCATACACAATATGCATCGAAAGGCGCGTATGGACGTTGCTGACATGTGGGAACTGACGGTACTCAATTTCTTCGCGTGTGTGCGACGAAATCAGTCCGTATCCGTCAAGGTACCCCCGTATCGCCAATTTGCAAACTTTGCCCTAACTTTGTGTACAGTCGTCGATTCGAGACGAAACTTGCGCCAACAGGTCCGAATCGAAATTTTGGTCTTGTGTGCCAAGTTTGGTTTGATTCTGAGAAGGTCGAATCGAAACCCTTTTTGGCGGTCCCGCAACCCACTCAAACGGGCGATTTCATACGCGGCTCATCGGAATCCAAAACTGGACATACCGTTGAGTTCCTCTCCTCAAACTGAATCCGTAGACATATAGTTTGACAAATTTAGAGACCATAGACTTTGGCACGCGTTTCGGTACAAAGCGGGTCCAACGACAGACATCATTTTGACCCGAAATTACGATTTTGCCCCTATTCCGGAATTAGACTTTTGGACAGGCGTTTCCTAGATATATCATTTATACTGAGTACATTTTTTATGTTTGTTTCATCATCCTGAGTTGTTTGGAGATTGTGACGTTTCTTAGCTGATATTGTGATTTCCTGGACTTGCCACTTTGCACCATCATGCAAGATACCTTGCCACCTTACTCTGTGATTACTTTACTTTATTTTCAGTTATTTATTTTTAGTTTTATACATTTGTTCTATATTTTATATTGTTGTGCGTCCAAGTCACACTTGGGTGCAAGCGACTATATCGGTCGTTCTAATTGCTTTTAAATTATTTTACATTAACTTAGCTTAGTGACCACCAATTGGATAATGAGGTATTGGTATATCTCATACGGCCTTGACACATACTTTACCATGTACTGTGAGTCATATATAGGATACGAAGTCGCGTAGTCGGCCAGCCACCGATACGTATGAGGCGTGCGACGGTTAGGAGTAACTGCCAATAGAATTGCATGCTAGTGGACTTGGCAGTTACTAGAGGTTCATATGATTCATGGATGTGACTCCAGTAGGCATTGAGAGGAAAGAACATTTTCTTGATGTATGGGCCACATTTACATACTGCTATTGTACCTGAAGCTCCGTTGGAGACGCAGGTTCACCCTATTGTACTGATTCCCTCTGACGTTCGTGGAACGTTATGGACGTTTTCTTACTGATTTCCTCTGACATTCGTCTAACGTTATGGACAGATTGTACTGATTCCCGATGAGAGGGACGATGCCACTGCTATACAGCCCGAGTGCCCATATGTGGAGGATTGTTCTTTATTGCATATTCACTATAGTACGGTTAGGTACCCTATTACATGCATCCCTCATTTTCTATTATATATCACAGTTTATATGGCATAGTGTTTTCTTGTATCTTGTTACATCCCTCTGAGGACCTGGTTATCTCTCCAGGATTAGACAATTTTCCACAGGAATACGGAGCGGCATTGGATCCATCTTTTGTGGGCGACGAGGCATTTCCCTTTGACATTTAGCTCTATTCTTATCTTAGAGGATTATTGAGACTATGTAGTGGATATCTTATGTTCTTTCATTTACTTTCTATTTTGCGGAGGTTGGACTCCGATCTTTGTGACTATTTTTTATAGCTGTTTGGAGTGGGTATGTCCACCCGGCTATCTTTTGATGCATTATTTATTGGACTCTCGTTTCTTCTGTGTTGAGCTGTGATGAGATTAGATACTTATATTCTGGCCTGTGATTTTATTATATATATACAGCTTATGTACGTATACGAGGATTTCATACACTACCAGAATAATTTATTTTAGCGACGCCTAAAGACGTCGCTAAAACGACAATTTCGTCGCTAAAAATATTTAGCGACGAAATTACCGACGTTTTGGGCTTGTCGCAGAAATGTAAGTCGCTGATCTTCAAAACGTTGCCAAACGTCGCTAGTACCGACGTGTACCGACGTATATTTACGTCGTTATATTACCGACGTCTACTGTCGTATCGTCGGTGGTTTAGCGACATGTTCAAAGTCGCTACATGTCGGTAAAATCCTGAGAATTTACCGACATTTACCGTCGTTTAAAATGTCGATAATTCATGGGATAATTACCGACGTGCACCGACGTGTACCGACGTTCTCCGACGTATAAGGACATCGGTAAACGTCGGTACCCTGGAAAATATTGCAGATTTACCGACGTTTACCGACACAAACGTACGTCGGTGGACGTCGGTAAACGTCGGTAAACGTCGCTAAATCTGCAAAAAAAATACATAATGTCCATTTCTCACTGTACACAGGTTTTAGTCCCTATAACCAATTCTACAACAATCACACAACAAGTATCCAAATAACCAAGTCTACACCAAATAACAAATTCTAAAACTAAATAACCAAAGTCTACACACAACCAACAAATAGAATATCCAAGTCACAACCAACAAATATCCAAGTCACAAACAAAGAATGAAACAAACAAACACAAACAAACAGTCATAACTAGGACTACTAGGAATTTGGTGCAGGAGGGGCACCGCCGCGACGAAGGGATAAGAACAACTCATACTCCTCAAGTGAAATCGATACCGATGGAGCAGGCAGTGACGTCGGTGGAGTCGGTGTCGAAGAAGAAGGCGGTAGAGGCGGCGGAGTCGACGACGATGAAGGCGCACCCGGAGGACCAGCACGCTCCAACGCTGTAAGTCGCTGGTGGTATGAATCCATGATAGATAATATTCTATCACTGCTCTGGACCATCGAATCCTGCGCCAATCTCAGCCTCTCGGCCATGGTCACCTGTCCTATCTGCAGCTCCATCATCGTGCGCTCTAACCCTCCAACGGTGCGCTCTGTCCTCTCAGTCGTCTCCATGAGGTCCATAATGCCGCGGTCGAGCGCATCCAATCATGCTAGCAGTGCAGGATCGTCCGTAGGGTGCTGAGACTGCTCCTCGATCCATCGTAGTAGGTCGTCACGGAGAGACTCCATCATCTAGTGGACTCGGGCAGACTCCTGGGACGGCTGTGGACCATGCACACTAGCTGGAGATGCCCTAGAGGACTGGGTCGTAACTAGGGCGCCATAGGATCCCGTACCGTAGTACGTACCCCTACGGAGTCCACCAGCAGCGGTCATCCACAGCTCGTCCGTCGACGGAGCTTGAGTGGGCTGCAAGAAAGTACCCGGCCTCTCCTGCATCAGGAGCACTAGCAGCCGCCCGTTCCCGCAGCCTCTGATACTCGGCCTAGAAAGTATGGATAGTACTCTATAATTTCTAATTTCTAATTAATGTACTTATTATTACTAACTACATGAATATTTATTTGCATCATATTTACTAAGTTATATTAAAATTGACATGAAGTATTAAATTAAGATAATGTATTGTAATACTTACATAAGTCTGCTCGGCCCTCTCGTCAATAAGGTCACCACCGCGACGATGGATGTCCAGGAAGACGATCACCATGTCGGCGTTACCGACCTTCCTTACCTATAATTAAATATATTATCTTAGTAATAATTTATCGATTTGTATTAAATAATATTTCTAAAAGAGGAAGACATACCAGACGACAGAAATGTTCCGTCATCGGAATCGACCCACCGCACCACTTCGAGGCATGTTGCCTAGCCGTCTTGGCCTTCTCCGACTTCTCCTTGTACCTTGGCTCGTCGAATCGAGCCTTCATCGTATTCCACTGATCAGGGGTGATCCAACCTTGGATCGGCTTTCCGGCACGATCACGATCCTTCTGATCATTGATAGCGTCACGGATCAGCTTGGCAGCGACGGCAGAAAACATCCCCTCGATAAGCTCGGTCCGGTACGGTGGATAGAAAAACATATCCTAGAAGAGCGCAAACCAAATATTTATCAGTTATATATAATATGCAAAAATTATATGATTCATGTTAAAAGCAAATATATTTTAACCTTGAAGCACGCAAACCAGAAGGCCTTCCTCTCGTCCGGAGCATCAGAGTAGTTAATCCAAGTACCACCATAATTATGCCTCAGCATGTGGCCTAGACGTCTCTGTACCTCTGGGGGACGATATCTATACAAACATATTATATTCATGAAAAAAGTTAATTTATGATAAAAATAGAAAGAAAAAAATTATAAACCAAAACACCTACTTTGTACCGTCGGCCCAGATCTCCGTCCTCCTCTCCTCCGGAGGTGCGCACACATCATCTGCATGATAATGGTCGGCCGTCGACGCCACCGCCTCGGCCGTCGGCGCAGCCTCCGCCATCTGCTCATCCATCTCCATCGTCGTATCAGCAGCAGGAACGCTAGACGGGCGAGCACTCTCAACAGGCCTGGAACTACTCGTCCCAGGAGATATGCCACGTGATGTCGTCCCAGCAGGCCCAGCTACTGTCTGATATGGAGTAATCCGGCGACGAGGATTCAGAGCCGGTACCAATAGGAGGTACCGAAGGAAAACTCCGTCCTCTAGCAGTACCTGTAGGAAGTACCGGAGGATCATGACCTCGTCGTCCCCCTCGGAACGCTCTGCGATGACCTGCCTTACCTGATAACAGCATATGATAATACAACAAATAATAGAGACTAGAAATATGAAAGTACAACAAATAATAGAGACTAGAATATGAAAGTACAATAAATAATAGAGACTCGAAATATGAAAGTACAACAAAGACAAGATAATAACCAAGACAACTTGTGATGATACATTCTACAATAAACATCTAAGTCCAGATAATATATTCTAGAAGAACATCTAAGTTCAGATAAGTATATCTCTCTCAATCATCTTCAGAATAATTATCTTGTTCGTCTTCCTCGACCTCATCTTCCTCTTCCTCTTCATCTTCACTTTCATCTTCGCCTTCGTTGTAAGCCCCTGTTTTTCAAAAATTATTTAATTAGTGTTAATTAATTATTAATGTCATTTTTAGCCTTAAAATATTTATTATGATTTTTAGGAATTTTTCTAGAATTTTTAAATGAATTTTAATAAGTTTTAAATACTAAAATATTAATTTGCAATTTTCTAAATTGTTTTAATATAGTTTTGTAATTATTAGAATTGTTTTAATATAGTTTTGTAATTATTAGAATTGTTTTAATATCAGTTTGTAATTTATTAATTGTTTTTAAATGGGGAATGCAAATTTGTATTTGTACTTAGACACTGCTAGGACCATTATGTAATTTCCTAAAACCTAGGGACCCTAGTGCTAATTTTTCCTCTCACCCACCCCCGACGACTCGGCTAGCCGACTGCCACGCCGACCACCGACCTACTTTTTCCCGCCTTTCCTGGCCGCTCCACCGCCCTAACCAGCCTATAAGACTCCCCTCCTCTTCCCCAGACCTGACCCTAACCCTAAAACTACCACGACCGCCCACGACCACCGTCTCCTCCACTTTTCACTCGCCTGAACCCTAGTTCCGACGACGCCCCACCGCCAACTCCACAGCAGTCGTCTCCGCCCCCAACCACCGCTCGATTCGCCTCGTCGAGACGACCCCAGCGCCACCCAAGCGCCGCCTTGCCGACGCCTCCTCCGCCGGCCAGCACGCTCGAATCCCCCCGACTAGCCGGACACGTGAGTACCAGGGCTCATTTCGTGTCGTCCGTGTCCCGAATCCACGTACGTGGTTCGCCAGGACACGGGGACGCTCGTCCAGTATTTGGACACATGAATTAGTGTTCGTGCGTGTCGTGCATAGCACGGATACGTAGAATCCTGTGTCCCTAACTGTCCGCGCAGGATTGATTTTATTTTTATTTTTTATAATATTTAACCTAACCTAAATAACTATAACCTAAACCTAATCCTAACACAACCCTCGGGCTGACCCCCTGGCCAGCCCAACCTAGTCTAAACTCCCCTCCCCCGCGCGCAGTGGGCCGAGCTCGAGCCCTGAGCTGCTGAGTTTATTTCTTTTTTTTTTTTTCTTTTCTTTTCCTTTTCTTTTCTTTTGTTATTTATATATTATATATATATATATTATATATATATATATATATATATATATATATATATATATAGATATATATATTATATATATATATAATATATTATGTATATACATATAGTTGTATATGTATATATGTATATACTGTATATAGGCAGTATTTTTATATATGTATATATATTTTTATACTTAGTAAATTTTTATATATATATTGTATTTATATACATATATGTATATATGTATATATTTTCATATGTATATATTATTATATATATACTATTATATATGTATACAATATTTGTATATATATATATATATATATCTATATATAATATATATATATAATATATATATATATATATATATACTTTATAATTGAGTATTTTCTTATATATTATATATATATATATATATTTTTTATTATATATATATCTATATTATATATATATTATATATATATATATATATGTACTTTTAACATATGTATGTACATATTTACTATGTATAATTTTACCTTATTAAAATATTAATATTTATTTTGTACTTTTACCAATTTGTATTTTAGTATATTTAAATTACTGCAACCATTTGGTGTCCAAGTCTAGCATGGGTTTTTGGGCCCGAATGTGTTTTCACACATTCAAGACCCGTACAAGTCATGTTGGACTTGATTCATGGCATTGGGTCCTGTATTTGAACTTTGGTTCAAATTATGTACATGGACAAAATACGCAGATAATTAATTATTTTAATTTCAATTGTGTGTAATGTTGTTTTGAATTTCTAAAAACTTAAAGTACTGTTAAAATTCTGGTAAAATAGTATTTGGATACTATGTTAATTTAGCTAATTTAGTATAATTTTTATAGTATTTAATTTATAGTTTTGCCACTAGTTTGGCATATGAAACCAAAACTCATTTTCTGTATACTTAGGAAAACTGATTTTTATAAATACTTGTACTGGTTAATAAATTCTAGAAAAATTATAATAAATTTATATAATTAACAAGGATCTTTTTGGTACTTTATTTTATGTAAAAATAAGTATTTTGTCTATCTCAAAAATTGTTGAATATAATGATCATTTGATTTATTTATTGATTAATTACGACTTGTAACTTTTGTGCTATTTTGAGTTTTAGCCGTTTTGAACCTCACCCCTCACTATTGTAAAGATCCTAGAAAGTTAGTTATTAATGTGTCACCCCACATTGGTCTCCTATGCTAAAGTCATCATTTTGGCTAGGTGCCCAGTCACAAGTCGTGTTGCACCAATTAGTGTCCTAGTATTTTAGCTTAGTGTAAAAACTAAGTTTATGTATTTATTTCTACAGTGACGAGTTACCAGACATCTATAGCACTTTTATCGCAGCTTGTTTTGCTTTGCTTTGCTATAGGCAAGTACTTTCTATAAACTTACATACTGTTACATAAATGAACTGCTAATCCAACCATGTTAAATGCTGATCCTTGGGGTAGCAAGTTAGTATTCACATATTGTACTTTCAGTTACTTCAATGCTTAGAACAATCTTTATATCTCTCACATGATTAGAATCTGGATTATGGGAAAACTGTTAGTAGCATACGTGATCATACCCCCATCTCCGTACGTATATACCGAGCAAGGTTGACATTTTATATGTATTACCTTGTCGTAGGCTTTATCTCAAAGCAGATTTGTGCGTATGTATATTTGTCGCCGTTTCACTTGTACAGAAGTACATTTCATTATGTGCCCCCAGCATATTGTACATCTATGACCGATCACGTACCTGCTACAGTTTTAAACATTACTATACATCTGTCTCTATGACATATGTGTCCTTGCCATGATAGACTATGTGATGCCATGTTTTCCAGTTATTCCTCTTATGTTCATTTCCATGTTTCATATGCTAGTTTGCTAGATTCAGTACTTGCTCCCGTCCTGACAGGATAACGTTGTAGGTGTCCTTACTGAGGAGGAGTTACTCTGCGACACATATTATGGAGATACTGCCGAGGACCCGGCTTTGCTTACGAGGATGTTCCTGCAGGAAGACTCGTCTAGTTTGCATAGTTGTTGGGATCTTAGTGTATCATTTATTAGACTACGTGTTTTGTAACTGGACATGTATCCAGTTTTACATTTCAGACTTGTACTTGGACATTTCTATATATACGACTTTTGTGTTTGGAGCATTTATGCTTTTTATCACTTATAGA
>JANAVB010019025.1:25000-45263 GCA_029216955.1 Iris pallida | reverse complement strand
CAAGATGAAAGATTTGCTGTTTGTCAAGAAGCTGCATCTACCCGTGTTTGCATCCGAGAAGCCCAGTGATAAATCCGAGGAGGACTGGACATTCGAGCATATACATGTGTGTGGGTACATACGGCAGTTTGTTGATGAGAACGTGTACAACCATATTGCCAATATTGAGCACGCGAAGACGTTGTGGGATAAGCTGGAATCCTTGTATACGAAGAAGACCGGGGTAAACAAGTTATTCCTGATCCGAACGATGATGGGTCTGCGATACAAGGAGGGGCGTCTATTTTGGATCACTTGAGTGAGTTCCAGGGCGTGGTTGACCAGCTATCTTCTATGGGAGTCAAGTTCGACGACGAAGTTCAGGGACTATGGCTGTGTACTTTGCCAGACTCGTGGGAGACCGTACGAGTATCTATGATCGCTTCTGCTCCAGAGGGCGTGGTCAGTCTGGAGTTTGCCAAGAGCGGGGTGCTGAATGAAGAGATGCGGAGACGTTCTCAGGGCACTTCATCCACATCCCACCACTCAGAGGCATTGGTTTCAGAGAGCCGCGGAAGGGGCAAAAGCAGGGGTCCAGGTGGTGGCAGAGACAAGAGCAGGGGGAAGTCCAAAGGTCGGTACGAGGACTCGAAGTGTTACCATTATGGCAAGAAGGGCCATATCAAGCGGAACTGTTTCGCTTGGAAGAGAGAGAGAAGAAGGGCGACAAGGGGAAGCAAGAAGAGAACACAACAGCGGTGGCCTCGATGCATGGAGACGATATGATCGTCGTAGGTGATGAGGTCATTACTAACCTCGCCTACGATGACAATTCTTGGCTGGTGGACTCAGGGGCTTTAGCACATGTATCTCACAACAGGGTACTGTTTGCCACTTCACTACAGGCGACTGTGGAGTGTTGAAAATGGGCAACGGAGATGTGTCGAAGGCGGTTGCCGTTGGAGATGTGCATTTGAGAACGAAGACGGGTGCGGTTCTTGTTCTCAAGGATGTTCGTCATGTCCCTGATATCCGTTTCAACCTGGTGTCGATTGGAAGGTTGGATGACGAGGGATTCTTCAGTCTCTTTGGGAATAGTCAGTGGAAGCTTTCCAGAGGTTCGATGGTGATTGCCAGAGGAAGCAAGAAGTCCGGTCTCTATTTGGAGGGGAGCGCACAGGAGGCACAGGAGGTGAACGCAGTCAGTGATGCGTCTACCGAGTTGTGGCACAGGCGGCTCGGCCATATCAGCGAGAAGGGGATGAGCTACTTGGTGAACAGGAAGGTGATTCCAGGGCTCAAGTCTACAAAGTTGGAGAAGTGCACGCACTGTCTAGCTGGGAAGCAAAATAGGGTGTCTTTCCAAAGTCACCCAAGTTCAAGGAAGCCGGCGTTGCTCGAGTTGATTCACTCGGATGTCTGCGGTCCTATGAAGGTAAAATCTCTTGGTGGTGCTTCTTACTTTGTAACTTTATTGATGACTGTTCCAGGAAGGTTTGGGTCTATGCCTTAAAGACCAAGGATCAGGTGCTGCCTACTTTCAAGGAGTTTCAGGCCTCTGTTGAAAGGGAGACGGGCAAGAAGGTTGTGTGTGTTCGGTCCGACAATGGCGGTGAATACATCAGTCCCTTTGATGCGTATTACAGAGAGCAAGGGATACGACACCAGAAGACTCCGCCCAAGACACCTCAGCTCAATGGTGTAGCGGAGCGCATGAACAGGACACTGATGGAGAGGGTGCGGTGTTTGCTGTCAGAAGCAAACTTGGGGCAGTTATTGGGGTGAGCCTCTTCTCACAGCTGCTTATGTTATTAATTTGTCTCCTAGTGCTCCTTTGCAGGGTGATGTGCCTGACAAAGTATGGTACGGCAAAGAGCCGTCATACAATCACCTGCGGGCGTTTGGTTGTAAAGCCTTCGTGCATGTACCGAAGGATGAGAGGACCAAACTTGAGCCGAAGACGAGGCGATGCATCTTTGTCGGCTATGGTCGGGATGAGTTTGGCTATAGACTCTACGACCCAGTGGGAAAAAAGCTCTACAGAAGCAGGGACGTGGTGTTCGTCGAGGATCAGACCATGACCAATACTCAGGATTTTGAGACGCCTTCTGAGGCTGAGGAATTGCCTGAGTTAGAGTCATTTCGCTTCGAGCAGTTTCCAGAGGACATCGCAGAGGATCCAGTTATGGAGGAGCCGGTACATGGAGTTGCTCCCAACCTTGATCATCAGCCTGCTGATGGTGGTCAGGGTGTCCCTCAGGAGGATGAGCATGCCGGGAAGGCAGTTCCTGAAGGGGAGGAGGCTGTCGGTATACAGCCAGCACCAGTGGCTCCACTGAGAAGGAGCGACAGAGATCGTCGACCATCTACGAGATACTCACCAAATGAGTATGTACTATTGACTGACGGGGGAGAGCCGAAAGTTTTGCAGAGGCTATGGAAGACGAACACAGGCAGGAGTGGATGGAGGCTATGCAGGA
Source organism: Iris pallida (assembly GCA_029216955.1). Taxonomy (NCBI): domain Eukaryota; kingdom Viridiplantae; phylum Streptophyta; class Magnoliopsida; order Asparagales; family Iridaceae; genus Iris; species Iris pallida. Next base: position 42,804 of record JANAVB010019025.1, on the reverse strand, counting down.
GGAGATGAGTTCCTTGCACACTAATTCCACTTATGAGCTGGTGCAGTTGCCAAAGGGCAAGAAGGCTTTGAAGAATCGATGGGTGTTTAGAGTGAAGCAGACAGATGATGCTACTCGCCCTCGATACAAAGCGAGGCTGGTAGTCAAAGGCTACGGTCAGCGAAAGGCGATTATGATGAGATCTTTTCGCCTGTCGTCAAGCATTCGTCTATTCGGGTGGTGCTAGCATTAGCAGCCAGTCTCGACTTGGAGGTCGAGCAAATGGACGTGAAGACGACATTCCTCCATGGTGATCTTGAGGAGGAGTTGTACATGGAGCAGCCGGAGGGATTCTGTGAGAAGGACAAGTCACATTTGGTCTGCCGGTTGAGGAAGAGCTTGTATGGTCTGAAGCAGGCTCCGAGGCAGTGGTACAGGAAGTTCGAGTCATTTATGGGGGAGCATGGCTATGCACGGACGACGTCGGACCATTGTGCATTTGTGAGGTATTTTGCCGATGATTTCATCATATTGCTCTATGTAGATGATATGCTATTAGTGGGTCGGAATGCCACTAGGATAGCGGAGCTGAAGCGCCAACTGGGCGCGGCCTTCTCTATGAAGGATTTGGGCGCAGCGAAGACTATTCTTGGGATAGAGATCAGAGAGAGAGAGAGTCCAAGCTGCTACATTTGTCCCAAAAGAAGTACATTCACCGGTACTTCAGCGTTTCGGTATGGACGGGTCGAAGAAAGTGAGTTGTCCCCTTGCGGCCCACTTTAAGTTCACTGAGGAGCAGTGTCCATCTACCGAGGATGAAAAGGAAGATATGGAGCGGGTTCCATATGCTTCATCTGTGGAGAGCCTTATGTATGCCATGGTGTGTACGAGGCCAGATATTGCTCATACAGTTGGCACGGTTAGCAGGTATCTTTCGAATCCTGGAAGGGTACATTGGAGTGCGGTCAAGTGGATTCTACGATATCTTCAGGGCACTGCTGGTTGGAGACTTTCCTTTGGTGGTGACGAGCCGAAGTTGGTTGGGTATACCGACGCTGATATGGCTGGAGATGTAGACACGAGGCGATCGACTTCGGGCTATGTTATGATGTTTGCCGGAGGAGCGGTATCGTGGCAGTCGCGGTTGCAGAAGTGTGTTGCCTTGTCGACGACGGAGGCGGAATACATTGCGGCGACGGAGGCTTGCAAGGAGCTGTTGTGGATGAAGAAGCTGCTGCAGGAAATGGGACTGAAGCAAGAACAGTATACTTTGCTTTGCGACAGTCAGAGTGCTATCCATCTTGTGAAGAATCAGACGTTTCATAGCCGGTCCAAGCACATCGAGACTCGGTATCATTGGATACGGGATGTGGTTGAGAAGAAGGACGCGGAGCTTGAGAAGGTTCATACTGATGACAATGGAGCGGACATGCTCACGAAGATTCTACCAAGGGGAAGTTTGAGTACTGCAGGCAGATCGTGGGATGACGACATCCTCCCCATAGTTGTGAAGGGGGAGATTGATTTTGGAGTGGGTGGGGTTCCCAACCTATGTGGAGAAGATCCCGGAGTGCGACGAGCGCCGTTCGATGTCGAAGAAGCTCGGGGAGTTGGAGTTGTTGCTGCTGCTGCTCCATAGGAGATTCTGGAACTGGGCCACCGAGTTCGGGCCGAACTCGGTCCCAGGCCGAGTTCTGGCCGAACTCGGTCTGGCCGTTCCAGGACTTGGCCGTCCAGTGCTGGTTGCCCGACACAGAGTTCTGGCCGAACTCTGTGTCGTCGGGGCTGAAACGGGATTTCGGGTGAGTTTTCACCATTGGATCTAATCAAACGGTCCAGATTTGTTGCGGGATTAGGGAGTTAAGTTGGGATTTCCAAACCCTAATCCCATACGTAACATATTGGAGACACAACAAGAAAGAGAGAGAGGAAGGAGGCAAGAGTGCCATTGCAACTTTGGGAGAGAAGACGGAGGATTGAAGGTGCTTTTCGGAGGAGAATCGGATTCGGGTAATCTCTACTCGTCGTTCTCGTTCTTCGTAGCCTTGTAATCGTTGTTCTTTCTTCTAAGTGTTGTGGGGATCCGATTTGGATCGGGAGGAGTTTGTAGAGGGTGTAATTCTTCTATTCCATTAGTGGAGGCTTCTCAGGGTTGGACTCCGATCGTCCCGTGGTTTTTCCCGCAAGGGTTTTCCACGTCAAAAATTCTCTGTATCTGCGTGGATTGTTTTGTGTGGTTGTTTGGTGTTTTGGTTCGTGCGTTGTATTGCTCGGTCCTCTCGCAGGTACTCCCGGTTTGGGAAAAGATTTCCGCGTTTCTTTCCCAACACTCAATATATATATTATTTATTGTAAAAAACTCATATCTTGATATTCTGCTGATTGGAGGGACTTATCAAGATTTGAAGAAGAATTTTGTTAAGAATACACTTAGATCCCGAGGGGTTATATGCAAACTAGGGGTGAGCGTCGGTGTATTCGGTCGGTATTTGATCAAATTTTTTGGTATTTTTTAAATCGGTATTTAAAATATCAATACCAATACCGTACCATTTAGAATCGGTTTTTTCGGTTTTGGTTAAATCGGTATTCGGTCGGTTTTTGTTCGGTATCGGTATTTTACCAATTAACATTTTGTCAATCAACACACTCAATATTGTAGAAAGAACCTCTTAATCAATAATATATATTTTTATATTTTGGAAGCATTAAATTTCAAAGTCAAGCCTCTATCAACCAAACTACTCATCAAAATTATTAGAACAATATGTAACAAGTTACAAACACCTAAAAATGAGCTTAAAAGATCAAACGTTGTCACTAAGTTTAATATTTAGTATAAATTTAAGTAACCAAATTTACTTCAAAATTCTATGAGAATACAAAAACATAAGCTCAAAAGATCAAAAAACTTCTCGGCATTCTTGACATAACTTCAAGTTCATTAAAATCTATTCTAAGTTCTAAGAAACTGATTAAAACAAAGATAAAAATAAAAATGAGTAGTATAAAATTAATCACGAACAACATTATATATATGATCGGTTCGGTTCGGTATTTTCGGTATGGTATTACACCCAAACCGTTACCAGTACCATTATACCATATTTTAGTCGGTTCAACAATTCATTATCGGTACATATTTTCGGTTCGGTTTTTTGATATATTTTCAATCGGTATTCGGTCGTTTTTCGGTATCGGTCGGTATTTGCTCACCCTAATGCAAACACCAAATTTTTTTTTTCTTTCCTTCATCCACTCTCTCATTTCACTTATGAACTATACTTTCCCAGAAGTGGAACAGAACTACCTCTCGGTTTCCTCTTCAGTTTCTCAGCTCCCTCCCTCCCTTTCTCTCTCTCTCTCTCTCTCTCTCTCTTAAAAGCATGGTATCACTTGAACTCGAAGCGTAAGCTCTATCAAAGCTGGTTCTTTTTCCACTTGAAATGATGAATAATCAAGGTGAGTCCAAGAAAGTTCCCTCGTTTCTCTAATTTTTCGGCAATTATTTCAGTATTTCTTCTAATTTTTCAGTATTTCAATCCAGTTTTGTGCCGAAAGGTTCCAACTTTCTGCAAAAGAGTGTGTTTTATGGGGGAAATCTTGATTTGGTATCATGGTAGAAGAGGAATCAGCTGCTTAGTTCCATGGGTTGACTTAGGTTGTTTTGGTACAAGTATCCAAGACTCTACTGGAATCCTCTTCCTAATTGTTAGTACAATTTTTGGGAGGTTTTGAATTAAGAGTTCCATACTCATAATATTACATTATTCTACTATCATATGGGTTCTAAAGAACATGTATTAGAACAGAGATATATAACCCGCAAACCTTGAGTGACGAGGGGTGCCAAAACTTTTCTTTAAGATGTCCGACATTACGCACGGAACTTTGTGCATGCTGCGCTGCATGCCTTTTGGGTCTACTACCCCCCAACTCCCACCATTTTTATAAATGGAAGGAATAATACGTCCCCGTGACTCGATCTACTGATCTTCCGCCACCCAGCCAGGGTCATATGCCTCTCCCGGTAACCACAAGGCTCACTCGAGTTCGACAAGGGTGCCAAAACTTGGAAACACATTTTTTCTGCGAAACTATGGAGGGCCAATACACTAAGGCCTAGTTTGGGAACAAATTCCTATAAAACAGAGTTAGGCCCATGTTGGAGTTTCAAGACTTGAAACTGAAGTTTCATGTTCTGAAACTCCACTTATGTTAATTGGAGCTTGGAGTTATTCTTTGTACGCTTGGGACAAGGGTTTTCTAATCCAATAATTAAAATCCTAAAACCCTCTATTCCAACTCAATATGCAAATCAGCATTACCCATTGCCATCAACAACAAATTCATGAAAAATTCAAAATCCTACTCATTCAAATCTACATATCAACCCTCCCCATTTTTATCAACCACAATTTCACGGTCACCGAATAATTCCAAAATCTTACAGTTCAAATATGCAGGTTCAACACTACACATAATCAACCGCAATTTAAAATCCTGAGGGGAGAGGGTAGATGATACATTTTGGAGTTGGCATAAAAATCCAAAAAGAGTGGGTTTTGCTAATTACACTGGGTTTATTTTGGACCCATGATTTGAGTTGATCCAAACTCCAGAACGCTCCCAAACGCACCCGAGTTAAGTAATTTGGAGTTAGGATGCCTAACTTCGCAGCAGTTTCTTTCTTTGAAATTCCGTTCCCAAACGCACCCCAAGTATTTCAGAATCTTTCAAAATTATAGTGCAAATGTTTAGACCCCCCCTATATTTTGGTTCCTACTATCATCACAACCCCAGAGTTTTGGTGCACTGTATATTACGAAAATTATACTGCTGCAGGAAGCCAACTCTCAGCTCAAAATGGCAACTTAATCTACATGGGGTGTATTGGAAGAATAAAATATTTAACCCTCACGGCCTCACCCCACCAACAATTCTATAGTTTTGGTTTTACAGCATGGACCTTAACAAGACGAAATAGGAAAGGTTGAAAGCATTACTAGACCATTGGATAATGGTTTTCAGTTGTCATCTTGATGGGGCGTGGGAAAAATACTTGCAAACTAATGCCGGGTGGTATCCGTTGGAATATTTTAAACTTTGAGCATACCTCAATGATGCTTGGCTTTTCACAAAACCAGAATGACAATGCTTTTTCACCAAAACCAGAATGATAATCTTTGTCGACATGACTTTTAAATTAAACCATGTATGAATTAATCAGAAGCTTTCTAGTTGTAATTATCAATTCAACACACAGGTGAGTTGTAGATTGCAAACCTGAAACCTTCAGAAAATTTGGGTTTCTCCTGTATGCGTTTTGATTGCTGTGAATCAAGGGATTTCTTATTAAATGACCCACGATAGATGATAGTGTTTACATTATAGCGCCCAAGTCTACTCCATGTCCTGGTGTCCTTTTATATTTAACAGCAAGTCTAACATGTCTCTGGAAATGGACACTTGAGATTGCCTTTACTAATGAGGAACACAATTTAAAATGTTTTATTCTTTGTTGCATGAACATCTAGTTCTGGCCTTAAATTTGTTCTGTGGACGTCTAAACGATATAACATTGTGATTTTCTTTTCAGTGATTCCTGTGTTTTTTTTTTCCAGTTTCAGGTTTTGATTACAATAAGCTGCTCAAGGAAGCTCAGATACGATGGCTGAAGCCGGTGGAAATCCATTACATCTTACAGAATCATGAGAGATACCCAATTGCTCAAGCAGCTCCTCACAAGCCACCTAGTAATAGAGATATTCTTGTATAATAGATACGATATTGTCCACTCGATACTTGAAGGCACTTATCTAAAGGACTTCTGGTATAAGTATATTGATTCTCTAGGTTTATTAACAGGTGGATCTGTTTTCCTTTTCAATAAGAGAGTACTCCGCTTTTTTCGTAAAGATGGCCACAGTTGGAGAAAAAAGAAGGATGGAAGAAATGTTGGTGAAGCACATGAGAAGCTAAAGGTTTGTTCAAAACATTTCTTTCTGCCTTGTTTCGTTTGTGAGAAAAAGGGGGTTTTCATCCATTGCTTGCTGTGATTACGTGCATCTTGAGTAAGACTATAGAAGAACAACTACTTATTGTAGAAATCAGTAGTTGTAAGGAAGAAGCATAAAATATATCATCCACCAACCGAGGGAAACCCAATATTTACTTCTGCAAGAAAAAGAAAAGAAATTCAAGCTTAGCATTTTGGTACCATTTTGAAGAATTTGGCTTGATTAGTTGCTAAGAAGATATTCTGAGGCGGCAATGTAACAAGTTAGGGTTGTCTACTGTAATAGAAGTCCTTATCTATATGCTTACCGTGCCATGGAGTATTGAATTCCTGCAACCTATGTCGGTGTTTTTCTATTACTTTTGGGTGTCTACTTGATGAAGTTCAGGTAAAACTTATGGCTTTAGTACTTCTACAGTCACCATTATGTTATACTTTGACTCAAAAACCTATTTGGATAGTTTCTATATTTGATATAATTGGATGGATAGTTAATTATATCCTAATATGGATAGGTTGAGCTGCACATTTTCTTATATCAATTCAATCATTATCTGTACTTTATGGAAAAGTGAATCCTTAACATAAAAAATTAAAGCGACCAATCCTATTAGATTAATAATTGTTATTCCATAGTTATGCAAATGTTCTCCTATTTGGATTACAAGTTATTAGTGCCTATAGAAATAAGAGATTCTGGCCAAAAAGTAGTATATTATGGTTGATCAAAACCAGTGAGGGAATAGTAGCATTTTTTGTGCGGAAGCTTGATGAACAATGAAACAAAGAAAAAGACTACAAGAGAAAAAAAGAGAAAAAATAAAGCAAACACGAAGTCGGTGTGGTTCACACCAACTGGACTACCTCCACTATAAAGGTGATCGAGAGATTTTCTACCATGCAAAAGAGAGGAGATTACACAAGATATGGAGGCATTCTCAACCTATAATGAATACCAAACTCACCAACTATCTAACCTCAAAAAATTTACAAGAGCGCTTAAAAAATTCTTCGAAGAATCTTCAAATTTTTTGCTGCCACGACCTTGTAGGTGACACTTCTCCAGTTGAAGGAATTAGCTATGCTGCTAGTTGCTACTAGTCGGCCACTTCAATTTCAATAGAGAACTGCTATATACTACTTAATAGACGAAAGCTTGATATATATATATATATATATATATATATATATATATATATATATATATATATATATATATGGAAAAAGGTACTTTGTATATATAAATTTTGAGGAGTCTACAAGGCAGATCTTGGTGGAGACTAAAAGTTCTCCATCACTTTTACATCAAATTCTATATTGTGTATCGTCCCAATAGTGGGCGTAGTCATCGACTCAAAAATTCTATTGTTTCTTTCCCTCCATATATACCAGATCACAGCCGCCAACTGAATCCTTGCTGTATTGTACCACTGGGAACCCCAATTCCTTTCGGCTATGATATCGGCCATCTCCTCCCTCCAGCTTCGAGAGCCATGAGTTTGTAAGCTGAGCCGAGAACACTGATGTTGCCAAACGGATGATGAGAAGGAACATTTGAAGAATATGTGCTCCATAGATTCATGGTCTTGCTTGCATAGCTCACACAGTGGTGATGGAATCTGCACACCAAACCTCACCAGGCGGTCCCGAGTAAGCAATTTTTCAGGACAAAGTTTGTACAAGCAAAATTGTATTTTGGAGGCCACCCCTTTGGTTCACACCACTGTGCCAGCTCCATGGGAGGATGAACCTCCCTAATTGACACGTAAACGATCGATTGGGGAAAAGATATGTTGTCCAGTGTCTGTCCACACCCATCGATCCCCATCCGTACTCTCAGTATCCACATGGACCGCTTCAATCTCCTGCCGAAACTGTCTCGTCATAGGATGAAGGTCCACTTGCTACACACCCTCCCATAGAATAGCGCTCACCCGGGCCCTCCTTCCCGCCGTTGGCAGCGCTTGCCTACCAACTCGATCCGCCAAGCTCAGGTGGTTGATCCAAGGATCCCACCACATGTCAGTAGTCTCCATCTGTCATCGATCTGGAAATAAGCCCCTTCAAAGTAGTTCGATGGGAGAGTAGGTTCTTAAGTAACGGAGTCGTTGCTATTGGCTCGTATCTTCCAAAAGGACTGGTCCTTCATATTCCTCCATCCTAACTTTTGTCCTTATCAACCCTAACCCTAAATATCTCTCAAATTCTAAATCTCTTCATGTCTATCATTACCAAGTCATCATCTTCCACCGGTTCTGCTCCTCGGACCTCTTATTGTCCAAAGGAAAGCAAGAATAGTGTACGTTCTTTCAACAATAACTGTCACCACAATGCTAGTCTCCTTGGACCTTGGCCTCCAACATCTTTAACCCAATGTCAACTCTGTTTTGGCTTTGGCCATTCAGCTCCCAACTGCTCCAAGCTCAGTGCTCATCAACATTCTTCACTGCCCCGGCCTCTCTACTCTGCCTTTGTCGGTATTCAAATTGTTTCACCTCTGCACCACTCCACTTCTAGTTGTAGTCCTGTCCTTGACTCTAGTTGGTACCCTAACACAGGTGTCTCTACTCATATCTTGTCTCCACCATCAAACTCCCTATCGTGGTCCTGGCAAAGTTCAACTTGGCAATGCTAACCATCTTCCTATCACCTATGTTGGTAACACGACTCTCTCTAGGCTCCTTCTCCTCCCTCGATAAGGCTTAAGTTGGGATCGTGTGAATTTGGCACCAACCATATGGTTTATGTCAGGTTGACATCTAGTCCTAAAACTTTGTCAATGTCCGACCGCAATCGGATGGGAGAAGGAAAGTTGGGATCGTGATGATTGAGGCTGCCTCACACTCCATATTCATAATGAAATTCCGCATGATATTGAAGTTGGTTGCCTCACGCCTTAATCATGGTGAAATTCCACATGATCTTGAATGTCTTCATAAAATGAGCTTTTACTTTGGATCCGATTGAAAATTTCTTTATTTTTGCTTTCTTGTCAGACTGGAATATAGTAATTGAAGATGTTATACTGTGAGTTCAATCTCAGCATAAGCATCATGTAATATAACTTTTGAAAACCATTAGGAGATGCAGATGCTTACTATGAATGATAGTAGTGATTTCCATAATTGCCTATGTGATCTTGAGAAGAGATTGAAGCTTAGGTATTTATCTCTAACAAGTTTTTTCAATATATCTGGACAGGCTCATGTTAGAGGTTATCAGGAACAGGGGCGGCCCTGGCCCAGGGCAGGCCGGGCGACGGCCCAGGGCCCCCTGACGTAAGGGGGCACCAACATGAAATTGTCTATAATAGAACTAATATGTATCATGTGTCTTTTTTTAATAGAAAGCATTGTGGTGTAGTGGTTACAATGCTAGACTTATATTTAATCTGTCCTTGGTTCAAATCTTGACTACAACAAAATTTTGTTTTATTTATACTTTTTTTTACATTATGTATGAGGGCCCATTTTTTAAGTTTCGCCTCAGGCCCCCAATTGTTCAGGGCCGGCCCTGATCAGGAAAGAAAAAAGTATAAAGAGTTTCTTTGGATGGTCAATGTCCTAGAGAAAATAATATTGCGGTGGCGGAGGAAAGGGGTTGGTTTACGAGGATATAGAGCAGAACCGGAATTGACAGACGAGGGTGAGGAAGAAGAGGACGTAGTCAAGGTCTTCCGAAAGCAAAAAGTAAGTCCAGCTCTTGACCAAGCTGTGTCAAGAGTACTTTCTGGTGGAGTCACCGACCGCAAGGCAACAGTATCGCCGAATGCTCGAAAGATACCGTCTCGCCAAGGTAACTTATTTTGTTAGATATACTAAAGATGCAATACTAAATGCTTAGGTCCTGGTATATTCCTTTCCTGCTGTATTTACTATTAGTACATTAGAACTTGGAATTGCTCTTTCCTTGCCTTTTCCATCTTTAGGAGTTAGGGAGGTAGGAATGGTTGAAACTTTTCTAATGCAACTTATGGCCTTTTGGAGCTCATACTCGGTTAGGTTTAAAATTATTCTATGAATTATTTGCAGGCAGGGCTTAGTTTCTGCCTTATGCCTGAACCTGATATGAGCACATTCTAACCCCTATATACATGATCTCTTACAATATCTAACATGATTTCTTGTTTGTAGCATTTATTTTGTTTAGAATTATATGTTTGTATAAACACAAGTGTCTGGCAAGCAAAGAAGCTATAAATTACAATATAGGTGTTATAATCAATTTGTTTGACAAAGTTGAGCTATAATGAAGCAAATATTCATTTAGCATGAAAAGTTTTAACTCAAGCCCGAGCCTTACTCAGCAAATTTTATGTGTCAGTATGAGTTTGGGTTGGGGGTGAAACGGTCAGGTTTGGGCCGAGTGTCATCCCAAAACTGGTCTGACCTAGCCAGTTCCCTCCCTTGGGATAATTGTTCGGGACTTTCACCATAACCAGTGCAGATAATAGGGGTGAGCATTATTCGGATTTGAACCGAGAACCAAACCGAATAAGAGATGTTGCTTGCTTTGAAATTTTTTGGTTCGGTTTCGGTTTTGAAAATACTAAAATTCCTTTTTCGGTTTTGGATTTCGGTCCAAAACTGAAAATTGAATAAGAGACTTACACAATTCTGTAAATAACCTCAATTTTATGATTAAAAATGTATTTTTGTGTATATTTTGTAAACAATTTTAAAGCCCAACTTGGTAATTTAACAACTAGTTCAACTTTGGACCCAACTTTGTAATAAAACATATGTTTAAAATTTGCATTTTTAATATAATTTAACCATAATGCAACTTTGGGCTCGGCCCATTAAACAACAAAAAGAGTCCAACCGAAGAACAAACCAAATAAACCAGATCGATTATCGGTTCGGTTTTGGTTATGGCTAATTTCGGTTCGGGTTCGGTTTCAATTTTGGATTTTTAGAAGTTCGGTTTATTAGGTTTTGACTATTTTGTGTTCGGTTGAAAACGAATAACCAGGTGCTCATCCCTAAGTGCAGATGTAGGCACATATTCAAAATTTTCACACGCTTCTTGAAGTTGATCAACCATGGTCTTGTTGACATCCTCATGGTTGCATATTACTTGATAAAGTTAATTGTAATTACTGATAGCCGATGCATGTTAGATACTATTCTCATTGTCAGGTTAGTTACTTCTGTTATTGCCGGGGCACAATTTTCGATGGAAAACTGAAAAATGAAACAATTATAAAACAATGTTTCAACGCAACATTTCAAAGAATGTGCGCAACAGAGATCCTTGGAGGATTCTGAGTTACGAAAATATAAAAAGATTTCGTAATAGTAGCAAACGACAGTAGTACTTCTAAAAAGAAGATACTAAGATAATTGCTATAGGCAGCAGTAACTTGGATGACAGGCGATAGATGGAAGATTGCTGGGGTGAATTATCACCGTTGCTCAAAGCTTAATTCGTCCCACACGAACAGCTTCCAGGAACCAACAAGTTCGGCGGAGAACTTTGGAACACTCCGTTCTTCTGACTCTTTGGAAGACGCACGGACTCCTGCGCTAAGTGGCGCTGATGCACTGCTTCTCTTCACTCTCAAACTTTGTGGAAACACGTAAGGAATGGTGCTAAAAAATACTTATGCCTTATGTGAATTCTGAACTTGTATACTGAGAGAGAGAGAGCAGAGAAGTTTATATAGCCTTGCTCTGTAATCGTCCAGTTAGCAATATGTTCGGGATGTGGGAAAAAATCGTTCCGAACATGCTGTAACTACTCAATCGTGCACAGACACGATCTGAGCCAAAGGGCGCACAGCGCGCGCCATCTGCGCCACTTTCGCAATGTGCGCACAACTATATCTGAAACGAACTATCATCGATTATGTAGGATTTTTTCATCAAAAATTTATACCAAGGAACAAAAGAAAAAAGCTACTGAAAACCGGATTCATAGAAAGATTCATGTACGCATATGGGATGCCTACCTAGCTTTCAATAGCTATCAAATCCCATCATCATTGCTAGCTTAAGGGCCTCATACTTCTGTCAATAGGTAGATGAATACCGTATATTCTTTCCCACGACAGGTCAGCCCTCTACGATAGACTCGGCAGAGAAAGATGACCGTCTCTTTTATAGTTTTCGATCAGGTCATATCTCCCCCATTGCCATGCTATTGTGTTAAGACGAAAGGTTGAAGAGGTTTTCTCGTTGTAAGCTACCATTATTTTATCCTCGGGAATTCGACAGTAACAAAAAGGCAAACATGTGCTCGATTATCGAGTTCGAAGATTGCTTTCAAGCATTTTATTAAAAAAAGAGAAATAGGATAGTAGAGTTCTAAGAAAAGTAGCTGCACATGTACTAAAGAAAAGCATAGTAATAATAATTGTTGTTATTATTATTATTATTATTATTATTATTATTATACAACCCGGGCAAATGGAAGAAGATTTATCTAGCTTAAGTTTAGACTGAAGCTTCTGCTTAGCAGGGATGGTTCCAAATGAATGCAAAGAAAACTAGTCCATTATATAAAAAACCACAATTATCAATGATAATTGAGAGGTGTCTATCATTCCTACTGAGTTTTTTGTGCAAAATTCACATTCCAAGACATTGATCATCTGAGATATGTGGCAATTACTTGTTAATGGTGATATGTACCACCAAAGAATCAAATTCCTATTACAAGATATTTCTAACCGTTAATGTGGTAGGAAATACATCTTAATGCTGACATCTATCGACGTGGTAGCAATACTAGTGAACTACCATAAGACAATTGTTTCATAGAACTATGTGTTATTAAGTAAACTTGACATGGTATGGTGTATAGAAAGACAAGACGAACTCAGGTAAGCAAGGTGAAGAACAGAAGAAAACGTTGACATACAGGAATAACTTGCGGATAAAGCATAGTATATCAATTACTTGACGTCCTTAATTCTCAACATGGAAATAAAGTAGAAATCCATATGCTCAGCCTAATGCAAACTAATCCCTATCTGGAAGTATGTGACTACAAGAAGAGTCTTATCATTTGTATTCTTAGTTCCACCACAACGTAAAAAAAAAAAATGGTTCAAATACCTCCACTAAAAATCATCTTCATATTAATGTTGATGAATTGCATCTCCAAACAACCAATTGCTTAGGCTATAAAAGTTCCTGGCGCAAAAAATCTATTTGATTAATTGACCTACAAATTAGAAACTCCATCGACTAAAAAAAGTAGTAATAGATGATATTTAACATTATAGCAGGAAACACAGATCAAGTAAAAGTTAACAAGTAATAACACAATTTCAAGATAACAAGACTAAGCAAACAAACAGGGACCTAACCAAACCAAATCCTCTACTAGCTAGCAGTTCATAAAAACTAAAAGAAGAAACTAAGGCCACCATTACCTAGCACGAAACTAATACGACGTTCTGCCATCTCCTTCGACGATCACATCCTTAAATGCACCACCACTCGGGATCATCGGCAACACGTGCTCCTGATGCGGCACGATCACATCCAACAAGTAAGGTCCTGGCGTCTCCAACATCACTCTAATCGCTTCTTTAAGCTCACTCTTCTTCGTCACTCTAGCAGCAGGAACTTTGAATCCCTTTGCAATAGTCACGTAATCCGGATACACGTCATCTGGATTCTCGGGGTTGCCCAAGTAGGTATGTGCCCGGTTGGCCTTGTAAAACCGGTCCTCCCACTGAACCACCATCCCCAAATGCTGGTTGTTGAGGATCATGATCTTCACATTCAGATTCTCAATATGTATCACCGCCAGCTCTTGGATATTCATAGCAAAACTCCCATCACCATCTATATCGACCACCGTTACCCCTGGGTTCCCTACGGCAGCCCCTACAGCTGCCGGCAGCCCGAAGCCCATTGCCCCCAACCCAGACGAGGACAACCACTGCCTCGGTCTCCGGTAGGTGTAATACTGCGCCGACCACATCTGGTGCTGCCCAACACCGGTCGCAATAATCGCTTCCCCTTTTGTGAGCTCATCCAGCACCTGAATCGCATACTGAGGCGGAATGGCATCGCCAAAACTCTTATAACTCAGAGGATACGTCTTCTTCTGCTTGTCCAGCTCCTCATTCCATTCCGAGAAATCAAACTTGTGTCCCTCCGACTCCAAAATCTCAACCATCCCCGACAATGCCAGCTTCACGTCGCCGCAGATCGACAGATGCGGCGTCTTATTCTTCCCAATCTCTGCAGAATCGATGTCAATATGCACAATCTTCGCCCGGCTTGCAAAAGCTTCCAACTTTCCGGTCACACGGTCGTCAAACCGCACCCCAAAGGCCAGCAAGAGGTCTGACTTGTCCACCGCGTAGTTGGCGTACACCGTTCCATGCATGCCGAGCATCTTCAAAGCAGCTTGTCGTCGGTAGGGAAATTCCCAAGACCCATCAGAGTGCTAGCAACAGGAACACCCGTAAGCTCCACGAACCGCCGCAGCTCTTCCCCCGAATCGACGCACCCTCCACCGACGTAAGTACCGGACGGCGCGACTCAGAGACGAGACGAACGATCTGCTCGAGCAGGCTCTTCGCGGGCGGCCTTGGGAGGCGGGAGACGTATCCCGTGAGCCGCACGGGCTGGTCCCATTTCGGGACGGCCATCTGCTGCTGGATGTCCTTCGGGACGTCGATGAGGACGGCGCCCGGACGTCCCGAGGAGGCGAGGAAGAAGGCCTCCCGCACGACGCGGGGATGTCGTCGACGTCCAGCACGAGGTAGTTGTGCTTGGTGACGGCGCGGGTGACTTCGACGATGGGGGTCTCCTGGAAGGCGTCGGTGCCGATCATGCGGCGGGGGACCTGGCCGGTGATGGCGACCAGGGGGACGGAGTCCATGTGGGCGTCGGCGATGGGGGAGACGAGGTTGGTGGCGCCGGGGCCGGAGGTGGCGATGCAGACGCCGACGCGGCCGGTGGAGCGGGCATAGGCCTCGGCGGCGAAGGCCTCCCCTTGCTCGTGGCGGAAGAGGTGGTTGACGATGGAGGGGGAGCGGGTGAGGGCCTGGTGGATCTCCATCGAGGCGCCGCCGGGGTACGCGAACACGTCGATGACCCCTCCCGCTCAAGCGCCTCGATGAGGATGTCGGCGCCCTTGCGCGGCTCGTCGGCGGCGAAGCGTCCGCCCGTCGGATTGGGAATCGTCGTCGTCGTCGTCGTCGTCGTCGTCGTCGTCGTGCTGTGGCGGGGCCGGGGGTGGCGGGGAGGGGGAGGAGGAGGAGAGTGTGAGTGCGTGGAAGGGGAGGAGGGGCAGTTTGGGGAGAGGGTTTGGGGGAGAGGAAGGAGGGTTTTTTGGAGATGGAGGTGAAGGGGGTTGTGCTGCTGCTGCTGCTGCAGTCGCGGCGGAGGAGGAGAAGGCCATTGCTGTTGTTGGAGAAGGAGTGGATGTCGTGTGTTAGTGAACGAGCGTATATATATATATATTATATATATATATATATATATAATATATATAATATATATATATATATATATATATATAGTGGAAGTTGGGGGGCGGCGGCCGAGGAGGAAGGAGATGAGTGGACGGGATTAAAAGGTCGATGTGTGTTTAGAGGTTACCAAATTTCAGCATTTTTGTTAGAGGTGCAACTTGGACTAAACTCGAGTCCAATATCGGACTAAATTTGAGTCCGATCAGTTCGTTAATGGGTTGGTAGGGGGGTGTAAACGGGTTGGACGAAGACGGATAATACTATGTTCAGAATTGGACTAAAAAAAACGGACGGGCCTAAGTCCGGCTCGAATAAATTCGGACAAATTTTTTTGGTTGTCCGTATATCTCGGCTCATGTACGCATCCGGCCCGTCAGGCCCATTCGTACGGATCGGACTGGACGGGTACAGACACATAAATTTCATTATGTATATTCAAGCATACAAAAAAAAATGTGTGGATCTTGCTTGAAAAAATTGGCTACAAAGTCAGCATGCTCCATTAAGGAGGGCTGAGCTTTTTGAAACTAATTTATTGTTGGTATTTACTGGATTGAGAATAAGAAGAGCATGAAGCTTGAGCTAGGAAATCATCTACAACTCAACCAAATGAAGATTTGAAGCACGACAGTGTTCGGGCACAAATGTTCAAAATTGTTTTAAGCAATTGCACATCCTGCATATCACATAGGCTCACATCCACAAATAATTAACTTGAACTTGACTAGAACAACCAGCACATCGTTTAGAGGCAAATCCCACAAAAAAAGATTGAAAACTCACAGAGATATTTGCAGTAAAACCAGCACTTTGTCCCATAACCTTAATACATAAAAATCAAGAAAATATTTCACATGAACTGATAAACAAAATTTGAAGATATTTGCAGCACCCACATGCTTCATATCAAGCGTGGATGTAGAGTAATCCATTTCACTACAAGTAAGACACCATCATAAATGGAAAAAATAGAAGAAGAAAAAGTTTAGATGATTAATTCAATCAAATCAACTCACCTTATCATCATTTGCACCAGTTTTTCAAGTACCATCCTTTGCTAATTTTGTTTTTAGTCAAATAAATAGAAATTACTTTGGAGCAGAAAACACATTGATTAAATGTAGGACTAAAAATACTAGTACTGACAGTTGTAAACTGGAGAAAATATATTGAATAATGCAAAGATGCTACCTACTATATGAAGTCATTTGACAAAAGGTTAATATCAATCGATTTGTATTGAATTTGAACTTGCAAAATGCAAACAACTAATGAGTAGCAATTCATATAAAAGATATGGATTCAAAATCAATAAAATAGAAGATAAAAAAGAAACTAAAATGAGGTTAGAATTAACTTACATTACTTCTAAAGACTCATCTCCAATCCCACCCAAAAACTAAAAAAATTGATTAATTGCACATGATCTTCATCATATTGCACCTTAATATTGACATAAGAAATAGCTTAGTGCCAATTTGTCAAACATCAAGAATATAGATAAACTATAGCTTATGTCTAAATCTAATAACTTAGTGTCAATTATTAACTCTGAATTCTTCAGCACATGCTTTGAGCACAACCAATCCCCACTACATATTAAAGCTTCTAATGTCTCCGGTTTCAAAGAACTCCGGAATTGATCGAGAACCCTACCTCCAGCACTAAATGCAGATTCAGAAGCAACACTGCTGATAGGAATATAATGTATATCTCGAGCCATGCTTGGAAGTATCTTGTACTTTATAGTACTTAATTTCCCCCCAAGGCATCACTGCTCCTCTTCGGCCTCAGACCGTAGTCCTCCTCTGCAATCTGAGCATCAGAATCTGCTCAAATGTCGCATCGCGACGCCCAGAAGTGCGAGAGCGCACTGTGTGAATCAGGCCCCGCCTGAACTTGCGGGCCTTCTCTCCCTCATCCTGAATCATCCCTGGAGCGAATCGACTCAGGCGAAAGAACTCTACCGCATACTCGTCCACAGACGAGTTCCCCTGCACTAGTCCTTCAAACTGGTTCTCCAGCGCGCTAAGAGCTACATCCGGATAGAACTTCTCCTTGAATAGCCTCCGGAAATTCTTCTATGTCAATCCTCTAATTGACGCACGAGGATCCGTGCGGTACCATGTCAAAGCGATATCAAAGAACTGACTAGCCACGGCTGACACCCACAGCCTCTTTGGAAGCTCTGCTAGATCCAAACTCTGCTCGATGTCCTCTAGCCAGTCTTCAGCATAAAGAATGCTCTCAGTCCCATTGAACTCCCGGGGTACCATATTCTTGAAATCTAACACTGATCCAGGCCTCGGCAGCTGTTGATGCGGCTCTTGGCCCTGAGCTCCCTGAACCGGAGCTGTAGCAACC
>JANAVB010019025.1:0-20000 GCA_029216955.1 Iris pallida | reverse complement strand
TCCATGCAAATCAAGCTCAATCAAAGGCTAGAAACAAAACTAGGGTTTACCTTTATTAATATCTAACCAAAATATCCTACTAACATAATATCTAGGTATTTCTAATCTTGGCATTTAGTAGAAAAGTTCTAATCATCATCTAATCCTCATGACTAATCTAGATTAGGCTAAACTTCTAGGTCAAGTCTCAAATAATTAACTAGCATATATTTAATTAATATAATTTATAATTTCACAAAATTATCAAAATGACCAAAATACCCTTAGGCTAAAAAGTTGCAATTAGTCATCCTAATCACATGGTTAGGCTCTCGGTCAAGTAGTCTCTAGGGTTTCACTAGCAGCACATCAAAATCACAAGCATTCTTCGTTTAAATTAACACGGAGAATGAACATTCTCATGTGTTTTAACAATGAGAATGCCATTCTCTGTTTAGTTAAACGGAGAATGATATTATTGATTTAAATTACACGGAGAATAGCATTCCCAGTATAATTTGACAGGGAGAATGAACATTCAAATGCGTTTTTAAGACGAAGAATGTCATTCTTCGTGTAATATATACAGAATTAGCGAACATAAACTCAAAGTTATACCTTCTGTTTGCACTTTTTCTTGCAATTCTTTTTGCTTAGCATAGTTTTCCATTTTCTTATGTGCAACTTTCTTAGAATAGGGTTTCCGTGGTTCTCCGTCTTTCCTTTTTGGATTTTCTGCAACTGGTGCATCTTCTTTAATTGGTGATGCTGCTGGTGATGATTCTGTCGCTGATGTCGACATGGTGTGAAGATTACGAATGGAGAGAAAGGTTTGAAGATTTTGGAGGAGAATGACCTAGGTTTGAGAACAGAGCAGCGTATGGAAGAAGATGAAGAATCGAAACCGTTTTTTTAATATTAGGGTTCAGGGGTGTTTTGAATTAATTAGAAGGGCAAAAAGGTCATTAGAACCCGCTTTATATATTTTTCGCTAATTCTGGACACGCGATGAAACGTTATTTTGCGGTGGGTTTTACATAAAACTTTTGCAATTTTTGGACATTTCATAAATTTTCCCATCTTTTAAGGTTCATCATGACATATCTTGCAAGTTGGACCACAAAACCTTACCAAAACTTATCCAAACCCCCACCTATCAAATCCTAACATACATAAGCCTCAAATTTTATATTTTAACCTAATATTTTAGCCACCACCTCCCCATAAAAGTCCCAATCCTAAAATTGCTCCCAGCCATGGCCGTCGACAGCAACTTGTGGCGTAACGACAGTTTTGACCCTATTTCGACCTCCTGTGAAGCACTACGATAGTTCGTTGCTAAGATAACACGACACTCTACCATCCTATCAACCCTTCACATGATCACAATCCCTTATAGTACCCCAAAATAGTCCTAGAAGTCAGCTAATTTCAGCAACACAATTTTGTACGAACCAACAGGTTGGTCATATTCTTCGATGTGTTTCATCTACTTTCTGAATGTCCATTTTCACGAAACCAAAACTAATGGAAATATATGTGTCTATTTTTTATGTCCAATTGGCCATGTCACTCCCCGATCCTGGAATACGTATTTTAATACGTAAACCGATAAAATTGTATTTACCTTGTATTTATACGATATTTATTATACAGTATTTCTTCATGTATTTCCCAAAAATATTTGACAAACTATTATTTCCTAATTTATTTTCTGCATTAGGGTCTACAGTTTTGGCTCATTTGGGTAACCTATTCTTGGTTCACCAATGGTTCATCTTGAACCCTTTGGTTCATCATGAACCCATGGGTCCAAGATCTATATATATAACTCATCTCATTCTCTCTCCTCTCATTTACTTCCTCCACCAACCAAATATTTCCTCCATCAACCAAGGCAAGTACCAACTTGCTCAAGAGATGGATCCATAATTTTGTCAATGATTTCTTACAAAACTATTTGCCAAAACATGTTCTTCTCCTCAATCTATACTAGTTTAGAACTTGAAAATTTCCATTTTGAAGCCTTGATTTTTGTAGATCTAGATTTTAATCATTTTCGGATTTTGCATGGTTTGATCTCCTTTAGTTGGATTTTTATGGGTTTTTGATGCTTCCATGTGGAAGAGCATTCAGTTTCACCCAAGTTAGAACCTTGGAAATCTGGATTGGAGTTCGGATGGCCAAGTTATGATGCTTTGAAGTTTGGGTTCAGTCATGGTGTTCTTGCTGTTTGGAGAAGACAGTGAACAGTGTGCTCCGTTTGAGCACGCTTTCTTTTGGAAGCGTGTCTCTCCTTGAGCTTGCGTGACTTTTCACGCAGCTCTCTCTCCTTGAGCTTGCGTGACTTTTCACGCAGCTTTCTCTCCTTGAGCTTGCGTGACTTTTCACGCAGCTCTCTCCTTGAGCCTGCGTGACTTTTCACGCAGCTCTCTCCTTGAGCCTGCGTGACTTTTCACGCAGCTCTCTCTCCTTGAGCCTGCGTGACTTTTTACGCAGCTCTTCCCTTGAGTCTGCGTGACTTTTCACGCACGCTGCCTTGAGTGAGCCTGAGTGAGCCTGCGTGACTTTTCACCCCTTGAGTGTGCGTGCTTTTGTGCGTACGCTTTTGATATTTTATTAGATATTATATGCCCATTTTATATCCTTACGCCTTTTGTCCCGAGCATGATATGAGCACTAATGTGACCCCGGAGAACAAAGTGTTCCTACCTGATACATGTACCTGAATGTCCCAGTTCTTGTTCATGCTCGACAAATGACTCGTAACTCCACGTGGCGTATTTGTAATGATATATTACACTAAGGAGGGTAGAACATGTTGACATACTGATTGACATGGATCCTCTTTGGGGTACTCGTACTAAAGTACGACTTTAGGAGGATAATCATGCAGGCCACAGCATGTGAGTCCAAGATTTCACCTAGGGTTAACTAGGCAACTAAATATACTAGATGCATGGGGAGGGCAAAATCCCGAGATCGTGTTACACCAGCCGCCTTGAGATATTGTCTCGACGCGCCGGCTGGTCTCCACGGATACTGTGTCATCTGCAACGAGTGGATGACTGTATCCGATTAATTCCTGCTATATAATATATGTTTTGGCAAGGTGGCCTTACGAGGGACCTGTGCTCAATCATACCTGTCTACGCGAACTCCTGGGTTGGCTAGCCTTGCTGGAAAGATACGATCTGAGGATTTCTAAATAACATGATGCGAGGATAACCTCGTCCTACTAGAAACTCGTAGACTTGATTGGCCGCGAAAACGACTTGCTTGTATCCTATTACCTTCCGTGAATAACTGAGGAAAGCGGACTGTCATGGTACGTGATCCAACCCATGTTCTTGTTTGATTGTTGGGTTGGTTATCGTACTATGACAGGCTGTGGACCGAAGTTATGAACGGAAGACTTATTCTGGTTGTGAAGTGCTACTTCTGTGAATGACTGAGAAACATGGTCTATCATGGTACATGATCCAACCCATGTTCTTGTTTAATTGTTGGGTTGGTATTGTGCTGCGATAGGCTATCGACCGAAGTCACGATCAGGAGATTTTATTGTTTATACCTTTTAACTTATGTGAAAGTTATAGAGTACGACACGTCCCGACTCCATGCGGCACCTTTTGTCCTTGTTTGGTTGTAAGGGTGCCATATGGGTTCGAGGATGTTGCGCTATACTATAATAGTAGCATAAGTATTAACATTATCAATCATTCTATTAACTGGGTTTTTAATCTTAACTCTTGTGTCCCTTTGGCGGTACTTGCTATTCGGGGCTGACCCCGCTGGTTTTGTTTGGCCAGATCCCGTAGCAGAGCCTGAGGACACGATCTTCCTCCCTGACATCCATGGTGCATACTAGGAGCATGGCGGTTCGGGGACTCGAGTGGGTTTCTTCTCCACCACTCCTGCTTATACTTTTTCGGCGTTTAGCCACCGGCACCTGTTAGCCGGATTACTTGATATTTTGTGTCAGTACATCATTGTAATTAAACAGACTGCAGCTGTGTATAATTTTGTACTCCTGACTCTCTGAGATAGCTAAATTATAAAGCTAGTCTCTCATGACCATTTTGATGAAGCGTCGGGGACGCCTTACTGCTTTATCTTTAATGTTCATTTAATTGCTGATGTGGTTTGAGTGATTGAGACATAGAACTCTGTGGGACCATAGGAGACTTGATTGTAGCATGTACCCCCTAGTCTCTCGACAGCCACGATCGCTGTATGACGTTACGTACCTCATATGGAGTAGCTGGCCTAGTCCGTCTCCGTATTTCGGTACTGGGGCGTGACAGGCCACCCACGTAGTTCTAAACAATTTGTCTGGGGCGTCCGTTTCACGAACATGTGTTCAGACTATACCACTTCATTCGCGTGTGAGTTTCTGTCAACTTTCATATCACTTCGACCCTTCTCATATTTTTGGTAAGACTCTAGACATCCTAAATGTCACACCCCAGTCCCAAAAGTTACATGACTAGCACGTGACATGCCAGCCGTATAATAAATATACGTAAGTTGTAAAGTGCAGTAAAACTATGACAACTAATCTCATCCACAAAATAAATAATAATGATCTAATAAATCAACTATGAATTGCATCTTACAAGTCGTTGGGCGGAGACAAATCCATTACCAACTATTTTAAATGAGAAAAAAATACAAGGAAAGAATTTGTAAAAAGTAGCGAAGGACGATCTAAGAGCACTCCTTCTCGATAGAAAAGGCAAGACCACGATCTTGGCTAGAGCACCTGCAAAAAATCACAAAAGCACACACCTGGAGAAATCACTAGGCCCTTAGAGAGACGTAACAAGATACATAAAGAACATGCCACTATGACAGTAAATAACATGCATAAAGGGGATGACAAAAATATGGCACTCTACTTCTAAACAAACTACATGAAAATGTAACATTAAGGACAATATTCAACACTTGGGCTAACAGATATAGTACCATCACAAACCGTAGCTCATCCGAAACTAACGACCAACAGAATAAACACAATCGCATCTCATCCAAAATAACGATCAACATACTATCACAACCGTAGCATGAAACTAACGGCCAACAGAATCATCAACACAACCAAAGCTCATCCGAACTATTGGCCAACAGAATACTATCAAATAGTCTGCATGCCTAGTAACTGTCCTCTCTGTCTCAAATGAAACTAAGTGTGTCTCAAGGCAAGTCAGGTACTCATGGAAATAACACGAGTCTGTAAAAGTCATACAACTATATAAAGTAAAACAACTCTACAAAAGTCGTATAATATGCATACAAGTGAATCGTGTACAACCTAGTAGGGTTAACGTAACAATAGATTAAAAAGAGCACATATATATGAAAGAAAAGTAAACGAAATATGACAAAAGAAAGAGTTATGAAAATAATAACAGAAGCTGCATGAAAATACTTTACAGTAGGTAAGGTATACTTGCCTGAGGTCGTATGCAAAATAACAGTATCCAGTAGCTCGAACCGGCATATCAGTGAAGCAAAGAAAGCCAACTTCCACAATCGTCCTCGGATGCTGAAACAGATATCACCAATATTTTTGGTATAGTATCTAAAAACGCCTATCCAAGAGTCTAATTCTGGACACAGGGGCAAAATCATAATTTGGATCAAAACAATTTTCATTGTTGGACCCGCTTTGTACCGAAAAGCATGCTAGTACCTACGACCTCTAAAGTCATCAAACTATATGTTTACAGGTCAGGTTTAACGATACAAACCCAACCATATGTCCAAATTTGGATCCCGATAGGCCGTGCACAAATTCACCCATTATATCAGATCGCGAGCCCGCCAAAATAGCGTTCCAATTGATCTTCTCAGAATCGGACCAAACTTGGCTCATAGGACCAAAAAAATAACACGGATCTAGTGGCACAAATTTCGTCATGATGTGACAAGTGTGCACGAATTTATGGACTAGTTTACAAAGGGGCCGATATGGGATCTCTCGACCGATATGTCTCGATTTTGTTGCGCATACATAGCGAAATTGATTTCCATCAAATCCCATACGTCGACAACATCCATACGCATCTTTCGATGCTCATGGGTTGCGACCACGTCCCCCGTTTTGTCGAGACACACGTCGTATCAGAATTTTTTTTCTAAAGTTTCTATAGTTTTTGAAATAGTTTTTCGTCAATTTAGGATTTCTCAGCGCATAGTCGAAGGAATCAACTTCTGTAAAAAGGGTTTTGAAACCCTTCAAGTTGTGTAGGACTATTTTTAATTAATTCCCAAAAACTCCTATTATTTGGTTCAGAAATAATCTTCCAAAATAGGGTTTGGAAATGAATCATTATTCTTTTCTTTGACAGGTTTTGCTCGACTTTGAGCCGAATTCATGGGTAGGTCGTTCGAATATAACCAAACCTATTTGTTAGGTTGGGTAAAGGGTCGACTAGGCTATCCGAAACATTTTACGGATAAAAAAATAATCGAGTATAATGGGAGAAAGATGATGTTGAAGTGGAGTACCTAGCTACGAAGCTGCTATGGTTGCCGTTGTCCCTTGCGCAGCTGCGCAGGGCGCTGCTGCTGCCGACCGTCGGTGGTGCGGCGGGCACGGCGGTCGCCTAAGTGACGAGGGTGGTCGGGACTAGTGTTTTAGGGTTTATAAGAGACTTTGGTTTTTCCCCTCTGTTTGTATGTATATAGATATATATCCAACTGAATAGAGGCGGTTAGGAAATGTGGGGGTGGTCGCGGGTTCTCAGTTTGGTCACTCACGAGATCTTCAAGATCTCGCAAAAAATTGACTTTCCTTTTTTATATATAAAATATATATCCTAATAAATCAAAATAAGTTTATAAAAATTTCTACAATTACAAAAATGTTTTTAAATTATTCTGGTATAGATTTAGTACAAATAGACCTATGTGTTTATCCTCTATATACACATGTGGATTTATTTACCAATACCAAAAATACTTAATTGTTGTGATATGCTAAATTTTAAGATTTTGATATAGTAGTATGCAACATCTATCTTTTTTTAAACTTTTTTTACATCTATATATTTTTTTTACTATGTAATAATATTTACTGCTAGTTTTGATAAAATAATAAAAATATATAATTATGTACTAAACTATAAAAAAAATGGAAATTACCATAAATATTCAATAACAATTTGTTAAAAATAAGGGGGTTTACACTAAAATTTTCATTGAATACATTTTTGCAGCATTTAATTGAGATATGATATTTAAATAAAATCTGAACTTGTCACCGTGTTGTAGGATCACCAAAAACAATAGGATCTATGTGCTATTTGACTTGGAACTTGTTGGAACTTATTTAAATTAATTGTTGTGCATGTTTTGATTAAAAACATATTTTACATATTTATTAGTATTTTTTAGAATTAAGATTTATTAAGAAATTATTATTTTGGACGCCGAATTAATGGACCAAGTCATTGACTATTTATGTAGAATCAATATGAGATATCGATAGTCATTCTTCTATGAATAGAATATACTAAGTATTATTATAAAATATTTTAACTATTTTTTCAAAATTAAATATGATAATTGTAGAGGCTAAAAATCAAGCTGCGCCGCTCCTGAAGTCATATCATCAGGTTGTGCCAACATCAAGTTGCGTAACATCAGCTTGCGCCAACATCAGGTTGCGTATGAGACAGGTTGTGCGAGCGCCACATGGCACACTTCCTTAAGAAGCTGTAACGGCATCATCATTGCCTGATAGTTGACAATACGCATATCAAGGAGAATCTGTTCGAATCATGCACAATACGGAGCTCGAGAAGATTTGGTCAGATTTAATGACAGCTAGCAGTTTGTGCAACGTGTCAGGGTGCGCGAAGATGTACTTAGATGCAAGTTGAAGATGACAGCTAGTAGTTCATGCAATGTATCAGGGTGCGCGAGGTTGAACCCAGGCGCAAGTTGCTAGGTTACGTCCTCGCGCAACCTGATGAAGCTCGCACAAAGTGATCGAATAGTATCCAGAGCAGGGTGACATAATGCACATGCCACTAACTTCGTAGAACGTGCCTACTACACTGCCCACGACCATGCGTATCTCAATCAAACGATGCCACGCGTCCACAACAGTTACTGCAACAGCTCGCACAAGTGAACAGGAGGCGTGCAACCTGAAGTACGTGCAACCCAGAATAACTGCTAAACAGTTATTTCAACAACTCTATAAATAGAGTTTCAAATCAGTATCAAGGCATGAGGAATGATCATAATCTCCTGCTAAAGTGCTGTTGCATCCTCCAGAAGCTCGTGTCTTCAATATCACATCGTCCAAGGGATAAAGTGATCATCTTCTGATCAGATTCCTATAGTTGTACTTCCCCAGAAATCAATTGTACTCTTTTTTGTACTCTCTCTCAGTTTGTAGAAATCAAAAACTCCTTTTTGTTTTTGCAAATAAAATAACGACTCTTTTGGGGACGACTTTCTCCTCCGACGAGAAAGTGACAACTCAATGTGATACCGCGTCGATCGGCAAGACGCAAAAGACCCTGGTCGTTCAAGTCGACCAGACAGCCTACGAGGCCATGATCAATACTGGAGGTACCAAGCGCACTACTGCCGATGTTAAGAGCAAGACGCGCTATGTCTGGACTCCTAAGTCCTTGACGGTACAACCTGCTGCCTCGGCACAACTTGCACACATTATTGCCCTGGCGTAACCTAAAGGAAACAGCCTTTTAGCTAACTCCTCTACTTCTCCGATTCTGAAATCGAAGGAGACTTCGTCTCGACACACTGCTGTCCAAAATAAAAAAAAGTACCATTTGGCCTTTTCCTCCCGGGTGCAACCTGTGCCTATTCCTGCTGTGGCGCAACCTACGCATATTACTGCCCTGGCGCAACCTAAAGAAAACAGCCTTTTGGCTAACTCCTCTACTTCTTCGATTCTGAAATTGAAGGAGACTTCGTCTCGACACACTGCTGGACAAAACAAAAGAAAATGCCCTTTAGCCTTTTCTGCCCTGGCGCAACCTGTGCCTGCTCCTGCTCTGGCATAACTTGCGTATATTTCTGCATTGGCGCAACCTGTGTCTATTCCTGCTCTAGCGCAACCTGAGCATATTTCTGCATTGGTGCAACGTAAAGGGAAACATTGTTTAGTGGTTCCCTCTTCGTCATCAAGCCAGAAACTTACTGGGAAATCATTAAATCAAGGAAAATGCCCTTTGGCTTTTTCTCATTCTGCTCAAGTCGTTGACTGGGTGGAAAGTACTGCTGATTGCGCTTTTGTACCTCTCAGCACAAAAGTGGATTCAGATAAAAATCCTACTCTTCTTAACAGAGACAACCAAATCTCTGTCATGAAAATGGGTTCTATTCAGAATGAACTTTCCACGCAAAAGGGTATTATGCCTACTCCAAAGAGGTCAGGACAAGATCTACCGACCCTACGTATCTCAAGATCCCGACAAGGCAAACTGCTAGTATCTCAAGTAGATGCACAAGTAGCACCCCCGTCAGACTTGCGCACCTATATCAACAGGTGCCAATTAGGGTCAACCTCGGGAAAACACAAAATGTATCAAGCGCAACCTGTACCAGTTGCTAACTTGCACCAGAGGAAGAATTCTGAGGTGAAAAATTCTATGACTTTTGCTAACCAGCTTAGCACGTCCTTATATACTCAAGGTACGGGACACCTCAAGAACAGGAACCATGTCCCGAATATCGTCAAAGGCAACATTCCTGCAACTTCTTCTCGTCCTGTTAGTGATCTCCGTGAACTCTTGATACAAAAGCGGAAGGTTGCAAATCCATCCCGTCCAGCGGTGGTCCAACAGCAAGAACATCATTGCAATCACCACCATGAAGTTGTCATCAAATGTTGCTGTTAGTTAGCTAAACGGTCTGTCTTTGACCGTTTAAATTATGTTCAGACTCCTGAACCTATCCTAGTGGACGAAGATGAACTACTCTATGTTTTTATTAACATGGCATCTCGAAGCACTGGGGGTGGAAAATGTCCAAGACGTAATGCATCCCGTAATCCCAGTCAACAGTACTTATATCGGATTCATGAATCCGGCGAAGGAGTATACCAATATACTAGATTAAGAAGCCGAGACACAATCGGTCAAAGGAATCTTCCTTCCAACCAAGATTCTCTCAGTCAATAGGACACCCCTATCACTTATTCTGGAGGTGATTCCTTATATGACTTTGATGCTGATAGTGAAAGTTCCGGAAAGACCATCTTTTCTACTAGCTCGTCTTCAATAGTTAGAGAAGTGACTGCTTATGTCGCCACAAAAGATCAAGATGCTTCCAGTTCTAACAATCAAGAACAAAGAATTGCTGCTTTGGATGCTAGTTTGAAGAACATGGCTGAGATGATGACAGGCATGCATGCTGTGATTATGGCACAACATACAGTTCTACCGGTTGTAAATCTGGTTCCACCTCAAGAACCTGTAACAACATCAGCTTCCATCAATATTGATCTGGGGGTACAGTCTCCTCACACTGCCTCCATTCCTGCGCATGCTATTCCAAGTTAATCAGGTGCCGGGAGTGGTACTTATCATGCATTACCCCCTCCTAACATATCAAATCAATCTACTGCTCCACAATCAATGGGAGATACCAATGAGGTCATAAAACTTTTACGTACTCAATTTAAAGCTTTCAAACAAAAAGACGACTTGTAGAAGCTTGGGATTAAGCAGCCTTATCCCCATAGAATGGAAGGAAGTCCAATTTCCACCCAAGTATAAACCCCCTACTATTATGCTGTTTGAGGGCAGCACATCGCCAAGTCAATACCTCAATCACTTTGAGGTAATGACTGATCAACTCTAGCCAAATGATGCTCTACTCACTAGAGTGTTTGTCGGATGTTTAGCAGGTACAGATTATGACTGGTACCGTAGTTTCTCAGATGGTAGTATAACCTCTTTCTCTGAATTCAAACAAAATTTTTTGGAATGATTTTATGAGGGAACAAATGACATGACTATGTCTGCTCTCATTAAAATTAAATAACGACACAATGAAACAACTGAAAGGTTCATTGAACGATTCCACCGTGGGGTACTCAAAATGCCTCTTAGAACTCCAGATGCTCTGACTATAGACACTTGCAAATTAAACCTGTTGTCTATAATCAACATGTGGACCAGATCAACACAGTTCCAGGATTGGCCTTCATTCATAGTGAATGCTAAAGCAGCAGAAGAAAGTGCTGACAAGTTCAAATAATTAGGTATTCAGATGCCTAATCTTGACAAAGATGAACATGTTACACCTAATAATAGTGGCCATCAGAACAACCGCAAAAGTAAAGAGACTTTGGCTATCAATATCAAAGGCAAAGAAACTCTAGCCGTGAACATAGGTCAATCAACACCTACTCTAATGGCACCACCACAGAAGGCACTACGTTCGAAAGAAGAATATTCTTTTGATGAAGATGATGTCATGAGTATCTTCAACTGTCTAATCAAAAGCAATAAACTTCAACTGCCAGAGGCAAAACAGCCAGATGAAGTGGGTAAAACTGACCACCCTAAATATTGTGTTTACCATAGATTTATCGAACATCCAACTCGAGGATGCTATGTGCTCAAAGGCAAGATCCATGAGATGGTTAATTCTGGCACAATTACTATCCAACAAGACGAAAAGACTGTAACAACTAATGTCGTCTCTCTACAGTTTGACGATTTTTCTGCTCAACTTGTGCAGGACGGCATCATTCCCATCCCGAAAACCACTTTGGAGATTGTTAATCTCCTACCTGCCCGAACTGATGGTCTTATTCCTCTATCTACTGATAAAGGGGAGATTATGTGGATCCATCCTAATTTGGTGGTTGACTTTGAAGCACCTTCTTCATCCACAAAGTCCAAGAAAGCAACCAAATACAAGTCATGTCACATGACTTCGTTGGGTGAGTGTTGTCCTCCACCTTTAACTACCACTTTCACTTCTGCTACAGATCCTTCTTCTTTCCCCCTTCTGAGACAGTAATGTCAAAGCCAAAAGCCAAATATCAACCAACTTTCCATCTGTATAGTTCACAGTCTCGTGAATTAATGACAAAGATGGGATATAATTTACAAAAGGCTTCGACTTGAATCATAGAAAAGGATCTCCTATACCTCTTTTTCTATGCCTTTCACATAACCAATCTCGAGTTGGTTTGGGTTACAGGACGAACTCTTCATCTTGTCAAAAGAAATCTTCCAGAAGCAAGACCCAAGCAAAGAGTTGCAATATGGTATCCTTCGAACCTGTATCTGAAGAAAAAGCCTTAACTGGTACCAGGTCTAGAAGAATTTACCTAAGAGATTATTCAGAAGGCCAGAAGAACCCTGCTTTAGCTCTAGAGGCTCCTCCAGCATCATGTTCTCCTGCTGTCAATGTTCCACTAGCTTCATCACCTCCAGTGGAACCAACTCCTCCCAAACTAAAGACAGCTGACAAAGGAAAGTAGCCTGTTCGCTTTGACAAAGTATTGAAAAAGACTCCAGTTCTAGGACTCGAGAAGCCATATCACTTTGATATACTGGCTCAACTGGCTAATACCCCGGCAAGGTTATCAATTTTTGAACTACCGCATCTCTCAAAAGAAACTCGAGAGACATTGAATAAAGTCTTGATGCAAGCTGATACTTGTCTAGCACTCCTCAAGAAGCCAGAGGAAGAGCTTGTAACTTGTCTTAATTATCATAATGTGATGGAGCTGATGCCAAACATCACATTTACATAATATGACATGTTGCTGGAAGATAATCATTATGACCGACCCCTCTACTTCACAGGATATATCGATATCATGAAAGTTGATCGTATCTTGATTGACCCTGGGTCTGCGCTCAGCATCATGCCAAAGACTTTACTAGATGACTTAAAGATTTCTGTACATAATCTTTCAATAACCATCACGACAATCCTGGAATTTAATTCTGGAAGAAGTAAACCTTTGGGAAAGATCCGCTTGAAAGTTCAAATAGGCAATCTTCGTACAAATGTTACTTTCTATGTGATTGACAATCATGGCTCTTATAATGCTTTGCTAGGAAGACCCTTTCTACATGAGCATAACATTGTACCATCCACTCTACACCAATGCCTCAAATATGTGGACGTCAATGGAGAGGTCCAAAAGGAAGTAACCGACCTAAATCCTTTCAAGGGCATTGAAGCATATTGTACTGATTCTCGGATGTACAAGAAAAAATTCATGAAGGTTGTATTAGCGATGGATAGTGAGAAAGATCAGAAAGATACTTCAGAAGATATTCTCACAATCCCTATCAAAGGACGTACTACTCGTCCCTCTTCTTCTCAGGCTTTGACTATCCATCTTTCCACTCATAACAAATAGCTTCCTGCTGAAGAAAGGGAATAAAGAGAGCTCACCTCTTCTGAGCCTCTTGTTATCGACCTTCGTCGTAACAAACCTTCTCCTTCTCTCCCTCTGGTTATCAATCTCCCTAAGCCTTCTGTTAAGGCCAAAAATCCTTCCGCTTCTCCTCTGGTTATCAACCTTACTAAACCTTCTGTTAAGGCTAAGAATCTTATTGTAAATAATGATGTACAAATCAATAAAATAGCATCTCCTTTACAGTATACTGATGTTCTTTATTATACTCGATGTTATTTAGAAATGCTAGATAACTTCGAA
Source organism: Iris pallida (assembly GCA_029216955.1). Lineage (NCBI taxonomy): Eukaryota > Viridiplantae > Streptophyta > Magnoliopsida > Asparagales > Iridaceae > Iris > Iris pallida. The sequence continues at coordinate 6,340 of JANAVB010019025.1, read as the reverse complement.
CCACTTACCATAGGAGCAGTTCAACCTCTCCAAGATGAAGTATTACTCAAGCCAATGCATGACTCCTTCTTCTTAGTTTCTTCCAGGAAGAAAGATGAACTTACTATACTTTTTAGTAAAGGAACAAAACAGAAGATCACGCCCAATTGTGAAGAAGAAAATCACGATAACGGAAGACTTCAACTACGTCGTTATAGTCAGCAATCAAAAGATATCATTCAAAAAATTGGTTATAATTTTAAAGCTGGTTTCAATGGTGGTAAGGGAAGACGAACTCCTATTCGTATCCCTGTTCTAAAAGGAAAATCACAACAATATTACATCAAAATAAAGCAGGGATTAGGTTATAATTCACCAATTCCGACTCCAGAAGCCTCCGAGTCTGATGAAGAAGAACGATCTAACTATTCTGATTCTGTCTTATAAGATTCAGACACCAGTATTGGGCACGTCCATCGAGTGACTCTATCTTCCAATATGGTAACTGCCGAGTTTTCGGAAGACGACTAAGACTTTGCCGAAGCCTTTGAATATGATCCTTGGGCACAAAGGATGGATACTCAATGGGAGCTTTGCTTCGAGCAACGTGAGCCACCTACCGAAGATCAGTTGGTTCAAGTCAATGTTGGAGATGAAATTTCCCCAAAACCAATATTCGTCAGCAAAAGCCTCCCTGAAGCGGATAAACAAGAACTGATCCAGCTCATAAAGGAATACATTAATGTATTCGTTTGGAGCTATAAAGACATGCCGGGATTAGATCCCTAGATTGCTACCCATAAACTCAATATTTTGCCAAATGCAAAACCAATTAAGCAACAACAGCGTCGATTTCGACCTGACATGATGGACGTCATAGAAGCTAAAATCAAAAAGCTTATTGTCTATGGCTTCATCAGAGAAGAACAACATCCGGACTGGATGGCTAATGTTGTTCCAGTTTTAAAGAAAACGGGGAAGGTCCGAGTCTACATCGACTTCAGAGACCTTAATGAAGCTTGTCCCAAAGACAAATTTTTTCTTCCAATAACTGATGTCATGATCGACAATACTTATGGATTTGAACGTATATCTTTTATGGATGGATTTTCAGGATATAATCAAATCAAGATGCATCCGAAAGATGAGAAACATACATCTTTTCACACTCCTCTTGGAGTCTATTGCTATACAGTCATACTGTTTGGTCCCAAAAATGCTGGTGCAACTTATCAGCGGGCAATGAGTACTATATTTCGTGATCATTTGCAAAAGACGTTTGAATGCTATGTAGACGATATTGCTATCAAAAGTTATCTAAAGGAAGACCATATTCAAGACTTGAGAACTATATTCGATCTAATGCGCCAGCATCAACTCAAGATGAATCCTACCAAGTCATTCTTGGGAGTCTCTAGTGGCAAATTTCTTGGATTCATTATTACCTCTAAAGGTATACACGTAGAAAATCAAAGCCATTCAAGAGATGCGTCCTCCACGCAACCTAAAAGAGCTACGAGGATTCCAGAGATGGCTTGCGTATATCAAGAGATTCATCTCAAATCTCTCTGGACGCTGTAGACCGTTCACTCAACTCATGAAGAAAGGTGTGTCTTTTATTTGGACCGAAGAATGTCAACAAGCATTTGAAGACATAAAGCGGTACTTGATGAACCCGCCAGTTCTAGTGCCTTCAGTCTCGGGAATACCCTTCCTGATGTATGTTCGAGCAATGGACCATTCACTAGGTACTTTATTAGATCAGAAGAATAAAGAAGGTCATGAACAGGCTATCTATTATCTTAGTCGTATAATGATTGGAGCTGAACATCGATACACCCCAGTAGAAAAATAATGTCTAGCTTTGTTGTTTGCTATTCAAACGACGAGACATTATATCACTGGTCAAACTATTCATATTATTTCTAGAGTTAACTCTCTCCGGGTCCTGATGAAGAAGCCCAGTACACTCAATTCCAGGCTTGCAATATGGGCTATATTGTTAGCACAATATGATATAGTTTATGTTCCTCAAAAGTCTGTTAAAGGTCAAGCCCTTGCTGACTTTCTGGCAACTCATCCAGTTCTCGAAATATCTAAACTTTACGACGAGATTCCAGACGAAACTTTGGAGTCCAACATGATTTCAGAATAAATTCTTACATGGCGTCTATTCTTTGATGGTGCATCCAGAATCGGACTAAAAGGTGTTATTATTGCTGGAGTTGGAATCGTCATCGTCTCACCAGAAGGGTTAGCTATTCAAAGAGCTTATTCTTTAGATGAGTCGTGTTCCAATAATGTGGCTGAATACAATACTATGCTCATTGGTCTCCAATTGGCTAAACAATTAGATAAGTATCTTGAAGTTTACGGAGACTTCAAACTGATTGTCAACCAAGTTAGAGGCACGTACGAAGTTCGACATCAAGATCTGGTCCCATATCATGATGCAGCAATCAGGATGGCTACTTCATTCAAAGGCTTCTTCATCGAGCATGTACACCGAGCGTGTAATACAGAGGCTGATGCACTCGCTAATCTTGTAGCACTGTTAGCAATTCCAGTAAGAAGGCAACAAATGATCGTCATCACTAATAGAGAGTTATTTTACGTCGAGAATAACGTAAATATTCAAGTCAACAACTCAAACATGGAATTCAAAAATTCGGTTAAAGTTTGTACTATCAGTGAAGATTGGTGGACTCCTTTCATAGACTTCGTGGTCCATGATATCTTATCCAAAGATGCTAAGGAGGCTACAACAATTCGTCGACGGTCACTCAGATTCTATTATAATCATGCTACAAAGACACTCTACCGACGAACGTTTGACGGCATACTCCTACGCTGTCTCGTAGGAAAGGAAGCAAAACAAATACTTCATGAAGCTCATGACGGTGCTTGTGGCGCACATCAACCTGGTCCTAAACTACAGGATCGTATTCGCCGTATGGGCTACTATTAGCCCTCGATGGTATCTAATACAATCGAGTATGCAAGGAACTGCCGAGCATGTCAAAATCATGCTGACTTCATCCATAAACTATCAGAATTTCTTCATCCGACGGCAGCATCATGGCCCTTTGAAGCTTAGGGTATGGATGTCATTGGTCCTATTAACCCTCCCTCATCTCGAGGACATCGGTTCATATTGGCCATAACTGATTATTTCTTAAAGTGGGCTGAAGCTATACCTCTAGCTGAGGTCAAGACAAGCACTGCTATCAATTTTATTAAGCATCATGTGATCTACAGATTTGGTGTTCCTCGACGAATCATTCATGATAATGGACCACAATTCATCAGTCAGAAGTTCACTCGATTCTACGATGACAACAAGATCAATAATATTGCTTCTACAGCTTACAATCCTGCAACTAACGGGTTGGCAGAAGCATTTAACAAGACAATCATCAAACTCCTCAAGAAGTTTGTTTCTACCAACAAACGAAACTAGAGTGAAAAGCTTGGAGAATGTCTGTGGGCTTACCGTACTACTATACGCACTCCTACAAGCTACACACCTTTCTCTTTAGTATATGGATGCGAGGTCATCTTACCATTGGAAATTCAGATCCCTTTCCTAAGGATTGTCATTGCCAATGAACTCACAACCGAAAACAATGATCGTCTGAGACTTCAAAAGCTTGAAGCGCTTGATGAGAAACGTCTTCTAGCTCAACAATAATTTGAGTTATACCAAGCTCGTTTATCAAAAGCCTCCAACTGTAAAGTCAAAGTCCGAACATTTCAGAAAGGAGAACTAGTTCTAACCGTCAGACGTCCTATGGCTATGACGCACATGAGAGAAGTCAAATTTGAAACGAAGTGGGAAGGACCCTATATTATAAGCAAAATTTTCTCCAATGGAGCTTATCAATTGACTGGTATGGATGGTCGAGTCGCCATGATGCCCATTAATGGCAAATTTCTCGAAAAATATCATATTTGAAGACAAATAGATATCAACACAGAGAATCAGAATGTAAATAAAATTTCTTTTATTGTATAACTCAGACAGAAGAAAATACATAAAATTAACGAGGACCATAGCCCTCTTGATTGAAAACATATTTCACAAGAAGCTCGAAGACATTATTGTCCGATGACACCAGTAGTTCACAAGCAGCCTTCCTCAGAGCTTCTTCCTCGGCAGTACTTCCAGGCTCCACCAGTTTGGTAAGAATGTCATATTTTGATTCAGGAACAGCCGAGCTTTCTCCCACTTCTAGCCGAATGGGTGGCGAAGGCTCGTCGGAATGAGTGTCGATGGCGGCTTCGATCTTTGGGATGGCCTCAACCTCCTTGGATGCATCTTCGGAAGACATTTGCGATGAAAGGATAGGTGTGGATAACATTCTCAAAAGTTCTGCACTATTTATAAGACAGAAAGGCCAAACATTCTGTCTCAGGAATCGAAACTACCTTTTCTCGAAAATGCATGTTCCTTCATTTATCCCTTTTCATCTCGTGAATAGGTCTCTGTTTATTGTCTGTCGCGGGAACCGAAACGACCTTTCTTTGAAAAGGCATACTTATTCACTTATCAATCTTTTTAGGCCTACATTTATTATTATTTATTTACTTTCTCAAAAATAAAGCCACAGATAATAAATACTCAAAATCCTCCGTAGAGTCCATCCAAATCATCAATTCTGTCTTTTGAAACCCAGCTGTTTTAAAAGATACCTTATCTTTATGATAAATCCGTATTATCACAGATATCCTCTTTTCAGACATGATATCATATCTTGGAGTCCCAGCTGGCTTGAAGATCATCAATAGAAAAATAAATTCACGTCCACATTACCTCTGGATTCTATTTTCTATATTATCACATCAAATCAAGTCATAAAAGAGAGAAAAATTATTCTTTATTCCTTCTTTAAAAATATAGATACATCTTAATGAAAATCTATTACATCTCAGATTTTCATTCTAAATATAACAAATGGAGGTCTATTACATCTTTGGATCTTCTTGTTGGTATCAATTCCTTGTCGACTCAACCTGAAGCAGCGAACAAGGCAACAAAATCAACTCTGGTCTTCTCTCTCAGAAAGATGAGAGGAGAAAGATAGAGTACAACAGCTCGAAGACAAGCTACTGTCAATACAACTGGTGGAAAAGATGACCCTTCATGAGAAGTAGAAATTAGATCACCCTTGTGATACGATTCCTAGTTTTGTGTCACCACCATCCAACTCTCATGTATAAAGGCCCTTCCTACCATCTCGAGGAAGCCGTTTTAAACATGAAGGGTTATGAGCTCTCTGATGTGTCTGTCAAGGTGGTTCAGCTCCATAGCATCCAAGATCACCGATACCAGTTCTGAAGAATCTTTCCAATCGATTCCCTGTAAGAAGTGAACGAGAAGAAGTTAGTGAGTTTACAGAGTGCAATGATCAAATCTATACAAAAATCACAGGTTGCGCCGAGACTTCTATGTTGCACAGCATTTGTGTTGTGCCACATTTTATATGGCGCCGTATCTGTGTTGTGCCATATTTTGTATAGCGCAGCATCTGTGTTGTGCCATATTTTGTATAACATAGCATCTGTGTTGCACCACATTTTATATGGTGCAGTATCTGTGTTGTGCCATATTTTATATGGCACAACATCTGTGCTGCACCACATTTTGTATAGCGCAGCATCTGTGTTGCATTGCATCTATATAACGCAACATCTCTAGTGCGCCACATCGTATAACACAGTTTGAATACTATGTGAGTGACAACAACCAAACCCTAAAAAGGGTGGCACGAGTCAGAAGGTGAATTGAATTCTAAAATGAGAAGGCGCACGATGAACAGATCAAACTAAAAACCCTAAAGGATTTGGTTGATACGATCGATGCATGGATCAATGATCAAAACGCTCACCTTCCATGGCCGGGTTGACAGTCTCTCGTCATGACGAATGCGAAATGTACTGACACGCACGTCGCTGCTCTCTGCATGATGAAGCGCAAGATGAAGGCTAAGCGAAGCCCTTTCCTTTCTTAACATCGAATCTCCTTGGCGCCATTAGGGTTTATCGAAGAAGCTTCTGAGTCTAGAGGAAGAAGAGATAGAGTTTTGAGGAATCACGTCGGTGGTCGAAGAAGCTCGAGAAGAAGAGAAGTATGTAGGGTTTTGAGAAATCACTTTGTGTGTAAATAATGAAAGGCCCAAAGGGTACGGCTATTTATAGCCCAAAAAGTTACGCAATCTATGCTGAAGAATCGGGCTTGAGTTGACTGGCGCAACCCAGATAAAACTAGCATGATTCGAAGTATTTCAAAACTTTGAAGTATTTTTTAAGTTTCGAAAACTTTGAAGGGGGTCTTGTAGAGGCTAAAAATCAAGTTACGTCG
>JANAVB010019024.1:0-19065 GCA_029216955.1 Iris pallida | reverse complement strand
TTAGGGGTGTGTCATTTTAAACAAAAGAATCTTGTCATGGTTTTACTTGAATCGGTCCTGACCTAACATTAGGGTCCTTTGAAGTAGATTCGGTCCTCTGAACATGAAAAATGTGTATTCAGTCTTTTTTTTTTTTTAAAAATTCACGCACACACATATTTGGACGATTCGAATCTTGTTGGTCCCTCCGGATGTCCGCTTTAATACCACTAGGTTAGAGAACTCGGACAAAATAAATATCTATTTTGTTCAATCTACCAAAATTTGAATAATGTTCACCATTTTATTCAAAGTTGTCAATATCAACCTAAAAATTATTATTATTTATTATTACGAGATGAAAAAAATAAAAATAATTTTAGGTTGACTTGTGACAACCATAGAATGGTAAATATTATTCAAGTTTAATGGGTAAACAAAAATGGGTATTCACGTGGATTGAATCGGTAATTTTTTTTTTTGAGGTAATGAAATCATTTATTCAGTGGTATGGTTCTAAACGTGAACCACCACGTAAAGCCTCTTCAGAATTGAGGTTACGAATACAATCATGGGTGGTAAAAAAACACAAAGGAAACTGCAGAACAAATAACATGATTGGCTAGTGTGTGCGCAACCATATTCCCTGTTTTTCTAATGAAGGAGAATACAAATTTGCAGTTTATATGATCAATCTTAGACCAGATGGTACTATCGGTGTCGGTTAGCCTCCATGGAGTCAGTCCATGCTCGCCTCTGAAAATCCTAACGTCCGTTAATGAATCACTTTCAACACAGACCTTGCTCACCCCAATCTCCTTAGCCAGCATAACCCCATGTTGGATTGCTATAATCTCTGCCAACAGGCTGTTCTCGATGCCATGATGTTGACCCGAGTGCCAAGTTTTTCCTGCTATGAATGCTCCTTCATTATCTCTCGCGACAACTGCCACCGCGATGGCTTCCGGCGAAGTTGCACCGTCAACATTAATCTTGACGCCATCGGCCAACAGAGGGACCACTTTCATATGCGATAATTTCATTGCGAAGCTCGTGAGTAGCCTCCAGAATCTCTATATCTCGCCCCGACTGGCTTTGAAGTAATCAGTTTGTTGTGTTGATTATTTTCTCGACCTCGGGAGTTTCATGTCTGAATATACAATCGCATCTCGCCTTCTATAAAGCCCACAGGAACGTAGCTCTCAATCTAAATGCCTCCGATGCCTGCGGATTGTTGAGCCATTCCGTATTCAGTTGTGGATCATGTGGTAACTTTCAACTCTCAGTCCTATATGGCTTGCGAACCATCCAGCTTTCGCTATGTGGCAATGAAGGAAAAGGTGGTCGTCATCTTCGTCTTGGAGCATGCACATAGGGCATATACGAGTGGTGGATGGGATACGTCTATTGATGGACGTGTTTAAAGGAAGCGCTTTGTGAAGAAGCCGCCAGATAAACATACGGATTCTAGGGGCCAGAGTATTCGTGCTCCAGAGTCTGTGCCAAATAGGTTGGCTTTGAGTTGTGTTGGAGCTGCAAGCGGTGTGCCGTCGGTCGAATTGATTCATACAGAGACTTGGCTGAGAAGGAACCGGTTTTCGATTCCGTCCATATGAGGTTGTCTGGCCTATCGATCCCCATCCGAGAGGTTGATATCCATGATGGCTTTGGCTTCCATAGGCGAGAACAAGGACTGAATTAGAGGGGCGTTCCACCGTCTCTCATTAGGTATCATCAGATGTCTAACTAGCTTTGGCCCGTCAACATGTGGATCTTGTATGTCAACTCTGAAGCCGGGGATGTTCGGGACCCAAGGTTCTTTGTAGATGTCCACCCAACTGCGATGGATTATCTAGCATAGTTTGTTCACTACAACAAAAAAACCTATTAATGATGCTTGATAAGTGGTTTTCATGACGGCTAATGTGGAAGTGTCATCAATGTTCAACAAGACTAGAATCTATGATGGTTTACATTAAAAACGTTATTGATAGTGCTCCAGTGAAACGAGCGTTATAAAAGAAGCACAAAATTTAAGTCAAAACCTCGACCCCCGCAATTCTCCCGCACTTAAAAAAAATTCTAAACCCTCTCTCTTCTCCTTCTCCTTCTCCTCCCGCTCCCTAACTCCCCTCAGCCCACCCCGCTCCCCAACTCCCCTCAGCCCGCTCCCCGCTCCCTAACTTCCCTCAGCCCGTTCCTCGCCTCCCTCGGTTACAGACTCCACCGCAGAGGGAAGGTTATCACCGGCGTAGCCTTCACCACCGGTTTGTCCTAAAATCTCGATCATTGCTTATTTTATGCCATAAATTCAAAAATATCCTAATTTTTGACAACCATACATGCATCCATCTCTCCAAAATTAGGGTTCTTAATTTTAGGGTTTCCCGACGTCTCCGTCCACGTCGACGATGATCCGAAAAGGGATGTATCATCGTTGACTTCTCTTGATTAAGTGAGTGATTTTGATTTGGATTTTTTCCCTAAAAAGATTTTGTTGGGAGTGTAATTTTCCCTAAAAATTAGGGTTCTTAATTTTTGATTTGGATTTTTTTTTTCCTAAAAGGGTTCTTTGATTTTTTTTTCTGTTTGTTCTTGTTCAAGGGAGTGTAATTACATTTGGGGAGCCGAGTCCGAAGCCTCTCTACAGTCACAGCCGTGACCCGGCGAGGTGCTGTGCGTGCCTGCGAGCCGAGTCCGAAGCCTTTGGATTCTGAAACTAAATTATGGGGTATAAATTCTAAACTCTTGATTGATTTTAGTTTCTGGGTTTATTTATTTGTCGATGATGTTGTTGGATCTCGATCCCTATATAAAAAGGGTTTCGATCGACTGATACGTGTTGGGTTTGATTTTGGCTTGACGATCCTACGATTGTCTTTGTTTGTGAAGCACGAATGATCTTTAGATCATGTTCGGTTCTTTTCTTGCTGTTGGTTCATTTTCGGTTTCGAGTTACCTAGCCGTTGTTGGAATTATTTGTGATGCATGTATGTTGGTTTGGGTTTCTTGTATAAATTGTTGCTTGGGTTCTCCTTCCTATACTTGCTGTGGGATGTTGGTTTAGGTTTTCTTTATTATACATGTTGGGTTGGAAAAGATTTCTTTGCTGTAGGAGATGTTTTGCTATTTGGATTAAAATTGTTGGTTGGGTATCTATTATGCATGATGGGTTTAACTTGGTACTGTGGGTATTTTTGTTGGAGCTTTTCGATATAAATCACATGCGGGTATATATTAGTTGGGAGTATTTCTATTTCGGGAATGACATCTCCATTAGCATGCCTGCATCGTTGATTTTGGGACTACGTCCACTATGCCATGCCTAGATGTTTTACTTTATTTGTCGGTTTCGGTTTTATTAGAGTACTCTGATACTCTTGGTGATGGTCGTTCGACCAAATGAACCAAAGTATTGCAGATCGTATCGGATACACTGGCTCCGTGTCGGGATGTGTCCTATACGTGTTATGGCTTGCTAGTACAGCAGATGATGATTGATCCTTATCTGAGACATCTTATATATCTCATTCCGTTTTTTGTCGTTGGTCGTAGTTTGTATGTTGGTACTGTTGGGTTGTTCATTCTGGGTGCAGATACGCTCGTGTTTGTACGAGTCGATACTGGACACGGATGTGAGGATACCTTCGTGTCGATGATGTAGCCTCTCCACAGTTGCAGCCGCGAACCGACGAGGCGCTGTGCGTGCCTGCGAGCCGAGTCCGAAGGCTTCCTTCGAATTCCGACACCAAATTCTGGGGTATAAATTCTAAACTCTTGATTGATTTCAGTTTTTGGGTTTATTTTGTTTGTCGATGATGTTGTTGGATCTCGACCCCTACATAAAAAGGGTTTCGATCGACTGATACGTGTTGGGTTCGATTTTGGCTTAACGATCCTACGATTGTCTTTGTTTGTGAAGCGGTAATGATCTTTAGATCATGTTCGGTTCTTTACTTGCTGTTGGATCATTTTCGGTTTCGGGTTACCTAGCTGCTGTTGGAATTATTTGTGATGCATGCATTGTTGGTTTGGGTTTCCTGTATAAATTGTTTCTTGTGTTCTCCTTCCTATACTTGCTGTGGGATGTTGGTTTAGGTTTTCCTTATTATACATGTTGGGTTGGGAAAGATTTCTTTGCTGTAGGAGATGTTTACTATTTGGATTAAAATTGTTGGTTGGGTATCTATTATGCATGATGGGTTTAACTTGGTACTGTGGGTATTTTTGTTGGGAGCTGTTCGATATAAATCACATGAAGGTATATATTAGTTGGGAGTATTTCTATTTCGGGATTGACATTTCCATTAGCATGCATGCGTCGTTGATTTTGGGACTACGTCCACTATGCCATGCCTGGATGTTTTACTTTATTTGTCGGTTTTGGTTTTTATTAGAGTACTCTGATATTCTTGGTGTTGGTCGTTCGACCAAATAAACCAAAGTGTTGCAGATCGTATCGGATACACTGGCTCCGTGTCGGGACGTGTCCTATACGTGTTATGGCACGCTAGTACAACATGTGATGATTGATCCTTATCTGAGACATCTTATATATCTCATTTCGTTTCTTGTCGTTGTCATAGTTTGTATGTTGGTACTGTTGGGTTGTTCATTCTGGGTGCAGATACGCTCGTGTTTGTACGAGTCGATACTGGACACGGATGTGAGAATACCTTCGTGTCGATGATGTAGCCTCTCCACAGTTGTATCCGCGACCCGGCGAGGCGTTGTGCGTGCCTGCGAGCCGAGTCCGAAGGCTCCCTTCGGATTCCGACACCAAATTCTGGGGTATAAATTCTAAACTCTGGATTGATTTCAGTTTTTAGGTTTTTTTGTTTGTCGATGATGTTGTTGGATCTCGATCCCTACATAAAAAGGTTTTGATCGACTGATACGTGTTGGGTTCGATTTTGGCTTGACGATCCTACGATTGTCTTTGTTTGTGAAGCGGGAATGATCTTTAGATCATGTTCGGTTCTTTATTTGCTGTTGAATCATTTTCGGTTTCGGGTTACGTAGCTGCTGTTGGAATTATTTGTGATGCATGCATTGTTGGTTTGGGTTTCTTGTATAAATTGTTGCTTGGGGTCTCCTTCCTATACTTATTGTGGGATGTTGGTTTAGGTTTTCCCTATTATACATGTTGGGTTGGAAAAGATTTCTTTGCTGTAGGAGATGTTTTGCTATTTGGATTAAAATTGTTGGTTGGGTATCTATTATGCATGATGGGTTTAACTTGGTACTGTGGGTGTTTTGTTGGGAGCTTTTCGATATAAATCACATGCGGGTATATATTAGTTGGGAGTATTTCTATTTCGGGAATGACATCTCCATTAGCATGCCTGCATCGTTGATTTTGGGATTACGTCCACTATGCCATGCCTAGATGTTTTACTTTATTTATCGATTTCAGTTTTTTATTAGAGTACTCCGATACTCTCAATTTTTCAATATAAATTACAGACTCTATAATTGACAGACTCTAAAAGTGAGGGTTTTGCTATACGTACATGTGCTATGGACAGTCTTCATATGACCAAGTTGAAGCGTTATATGTGTGCTTCTTCGCTACAGTATCTGTGAGATTTTTGATGTCGATAGTTTTGTTGTAGCTAAAGTGTACTCTATATTGGATACTCTATATATTTTGAGAAGATGTATATAATGAAATGGAGAAATGTAGAATGGTAGCTAAAATACTCTATTTTGAGACAATAAAATGGAGAATGGTAGTTTATATTACATTGCTTTGTTTGTGAATATGGTTCAAAGTGGTTGTTTTCGAATTGAATTGAGCAGCGTTTGGAATGTATAACATGCAGTATAGAGCGTTATAAATGTGATACAACGACCATATACAACGGTTTTTCATAACTATCCATAACACTTTGAAAATAAAACATAGCAGAAATTAAACCTATTAATGACGGTTTTGGATGAATTATCTATAACGCTTTTAAAAACATTTATAACACCCAATTTCATAACGCTTGGACTGAGAAAAAAATGTCATGGTTTGTAATTAATGACACATTTTACCCGTCATTAAAAGGTATTTTTGTTGTAGTGTACGTTCATCAGTTTCTGCCGTACTTCTAGGATGCTTGACCATATGGGGGAGCTCCGTCTTGATCTCGACGCTGTCCAAATGGAAGCGTGGTGTAGATAAATTCCTTTGAGTAGTCTGGCCCAGAGCTGTTGGGGGCTTTCTATTAGGCGCCATAAGAGTTTGCCAATAAGAGCTTCATTAACCCAGTTGGGCTTTCTGATACCCAGGCCTCCCTCATTCTTTGGTCGCGCTATTTTATCCCAAGCTAGGAAGTGGATCCTTCTCTCTATTGCTTCGTGACCCCACCTGAAAGCGGCGTTGCTGCTTCTCGAGGTGATTTGTGATTGTTTTTGGAATTTTGTAATACGACATGAGGTAGACGGGAATGGAGCTTAGGGTTGCTTTGATAAGCACTGTTCGATCAGCTTGTGACAACTGTTTGGATTTCCATCTTGCTAGTAGAGCATTGCACTTATCTAACATGTTGGAATTATTCAATAATTATGGGGCCACACATGTAAAATTAATTGTGTTTGGGCTATCTAATAATTAAGCCAAATTAAAGTGGTCTATTTGGAAATTGGCTTAAGGGTATATTGTCATGGAATTAATGTGTAGATACCGGAGATAAATCTAATTTGATGAGGGGAAAAATTAGAAATATTACTACATATAAATATATGTATTCATTAGGGTTATGGTTCCCAACTTATACGGCCACCAAAAGAGAGGTTTCTTTTTTTTTTTTCTGCTGCATCCCCATCAACAGAAAGAGAGGGACAAAGGATTCAGATTCTTCTTTGTCATTAAGGGTCGTAGCAAGTTGGAAGATCGAACCCAATAAAGAGACGTTCGCTTCAAGATCCATCAAGTCTAGCAATGGATTCAGGTACGCTTTCGCAATTTAATTTATGTTAGATTATATTTGTAACTAATATAAATATGACCCATATGGTCCAAGCCCAATTATGTAGACACTATATATTGTAATCAGTCCCCATCAATAAGAACAAGATATTATTATTTCCTACATGGTATCAGAGCCTCCAGAAAAACCCTAGCCGAAATATTCCCCCCCTCTTCTCTGCGGCCGATCCGACGATCCGACGCCCGACCCCCGTCCGTGCCATCTTCTCCAATCCGACGATCCGACGCCCGACCCCCGTCCGCGCCGGATCTTCCCCGTCCGCGCCTGACGCGCGGCACTCCCCGTCCGCGCCGGATCACCATCCCGCCTGACCCCCATCCACGCCGGATCATCCCCGTCTAGCGCCTGACCGCGCGGATCCGTTCACCAGCGGATCATCCCCGTCCAGCGCCTGAATGCACGGATCATCCCCGGCCGCCGACACTATGCGCCGAATCTTTCCCGTCCGTGCCTGACAGCGCGGCACTCCCCGTCCGTGCCGGATCTGTTCACCAGCGGCCGATTCGCCGCCGACACCTACGTGCCAGATCCGGCGCCCCGACCGCGGCCGATTCGCCGCCGACCCCGTCCATTAGCGGCCGATTCACCGCTTATTCGGCCGATCCGTCGGGGTTGTAAAAATTTTGTACACCCGACATCCACCACCGACCCCGTTCACCAGCGGCCGATTTGCCGTCGTCCCGACCGCGGCCGATTTGTCGCCGACCTCGTACATCCGCGGTCTATTCGCCGCTTGTTCGGCTGATCCATCGGTGTTGTACAAAATTTTGTACACCCGACATCCGCGATGGCTGATGCTGCTGCGTCCAGCTACTCTATCGCGACTGGCGGTGGCGGTGCACACAACCTAAATTATCTTAATTCGAAGGATCGATATTTTCTGAGTTCTGCTGATCAACCAGGAAATATCATTACTCCTATTGTTTTTCGTGGACTGAACTATGCTGAGTGGTCTCCGTCGATACGTCTCTCCCTGATCTCTAGGTGAAAGATCATTTTTCTGGAAGGTACTGAAATCAAACCTGTTAATAATGCTAGTAAATTATTTAATTGGAGGTGTATGCAAGCGCTATTGGTTCAATGGGTTCTTAATACCATTGATCCGTCTCTGAAGAAATCTTTGTCGTACTTTGAGGAGGTTTATCCATTGTGGAACTTGTTGGAGAAAAGATTTGTTGTTAGCAATGGCATTCGGAAGCAACAAATTAAGGTGGCTTTGGCTGAGTGCAAACAAACGGCTTCGATGTTTGTGGAAACATACTTTGGAAATATGCAGTCTTTGTGGGATGAACAAGCTACTTATTTCCCATTGCCTACTTGTTCCTGTGGTGAACTTGCCGCAAAGCTACAGGCTATGAGGGATGAAGACCACTTTCAGGACTTCATGTATGGGTTGAATGCTAAGTTGTATGGTCATACCCGATCTAATCTTCTGGCTCAGGATCCTCAGCCAAGTTTAGATCGGGCATACCAGGCAGTCCGTGAGGAGAAGGATATGCAAAAATCACAGGTCCAATCCGCTACTGAGGAGGTGTTGGCGCTGGCTATCAAGACTTTACCTCATCTTTCTACTACTTCTTACAGTAGACCTCAGATTCTAGAAACAAATTAGGTATGATCTGTACTCATTGCAAGAAATAGGTCATGATGTTGCAACTTGCTTTGTCAAGATTGGCTATCCAGAGTGGTGGAAGACTCGTCCTCGGCGTGAGGGCGGACGTGGTGCTGGTGGTGGCAGAGGCCCGGCACCACAGCAGAGATGTGATGGAGGATGCGATGCTGGTGGCACAGGGTTGTCCATTGTCGCCGCTGCTGGTCATGGTGTCCCTACTGGTCTTGCTGGGAGTTCGGCGGATGTGATGCATGGAGGGTATCCTTCACCACTCTCAGGTGAATAATGGCAGAAACTGATGAGCTTGCTGGGTAACGACAATCCTTCCAACCCTGGTTCTTCAAACTCTGATCGTCTGATAGGTAAGAATTCTTCTGTCACTTGGATATTCGATACTGGGGCTACTCTTTATGCGATAGGTCCTCGTGACTGTTTAGTTGATTGCTTTGAGGGCCCTGTCTGTCTTATGATTTTGCCCGATGGAAGCACTATTGAGGCTGTTCTGAGAGGCAAAATATTTTTGACTGTTTTATTGGTGTTGACGGATATTCTTTATGTTCCGACAATGACTTGCAACTTGATCTCTGTCTCACAATTGATTGGTGCCAGAAATTGTGATATGTTATTTACTCCTAATTTGTTTTGTTCAGGACCGAAGTACGAGGATGGTGATTGGAGCAGGTGAACAAAGGGGTGAACTTTACTTCTTGGGGGAGGTTCCAACTTCTTTGGCTTCGGTGATCCTGGCATACAGAGAGAGTGATTCTGAGGTTTGGCATAGTAGACTGGGGCATCCTTCAGATAAAGTAATGCAGAATTTACCTTTTCTCTCTGGTAGTAGTAGTGTGTTTTCTCATAAGGCTTGTGATATTTGTCATCAAGCTAAACAGACTCGTGATGCTTTTCCTGATAGTAGTAGTCGTGCTTTTAGATGCTTTGAACTTATACACTATGATCTGTGGGGACCATATCGTGTTCCGTCATCTAATGGGGCACGATATTTTTTGACTTTGGTGGATGATTTTTCTAGAGCTATTTGGGTTATTTTATGACGGATAAGTGTGCTGTTTATTCTATGTTTCTTAAATTTATTGCTATGGTGAAGTGTCAGTTTGGGGCTGATATACGTCGTGTGCGGAGTGACAATGGTACTGAATTTAATTATTTACAAGATTATTTTTCATCTCAAGGTATATTGTTCCAAACATCCTGTGTTGGGACACCTCAACAGAATGGAAGGGTGGAAAGAAAACATCGACATATTTTAAATGTAACAGGGCATTGAGATTTCAGGGTTCTCTTTTCGTAGATTTTTGGGAGGAATGTGTTCTGGGTGCATGTTATTTGATAAATAAAACCCCTTATAGTATCTTGCATTTTAAGTCTCCTTATGAAGTTTTATATGGTTCGGCTCCTTCGTATGATCATCTACGTATTTTTGGTTATCTGTGCTATGCGTATGATTTAAAATTCCGACATGATAAATTTGCTAGCAGGAGAGAAAATGTATCTTTGTTGGATATCTACTTGATAAAAAGGGATGGAAACTGTATGATTTGGAGACTGGTGAATTTTTTGTGTCCCGTGATGTTACTTTTTATAAAAAGAATTTTTTGGGTGTGGATCTGCTAGCGATATCTTCTGCGATACGCCATACATCTGTTGAGGTGCCAGGAGAGACGATATAGAGGCTTTTGGGATGGTGCCGGCTACGGTTGCTGAGGCCGGAGTGGTTGCTGATGGCTCGGTACCGAGTGGCGAGGATGCACAGGTAAATGTGAAGTATTGACAGGAGGATAGGGCGATGCGGATACTACTGATGATACAGGGGATACAGTGTTGCTAGAGGTGCCCGACGGTAGGTAGTATTGGGAAGAGGAATGAGAAAGAAATCACAGCCAGTACGATTATAGGATTTTGTGATGAATGCTGTTCGAAGTAAAAGTCCCCCCTTCACCACAGTTCATCTGTTCCCTTCACTTCCTCAGGTACTTCGTATCCTCTGACACAATTTCTAAGTTATGACATATTTACTGGTGGACACAGAGATTTCTTGCAGCTATCACTGCAGGTGTTGAGCCTACTTCATATCACCAGGCCTCGCGAGATTCAGGCTGGCACGCGGCTATGCAAACTGAAATACAGGCTCTGGAAGATAATGGAACATGGAGTCTTATCGATTTGCCTCCTGGAAAGAAAGCATTAGGAAGTAGATGGGTGTACAAAATAAGTACAAATTCGACGGCAGTGTTGAGCGCTTAAAGGCACGGCTGGTTGTGTTCGGTAATCATCAGGTTGAGGGGATCGACTATTCAGAGACATTTGTCCCCGTAGCTAAGATGCCTACAGTTTGGCGTTCTTGGCTGTTGCGGCTGTGAGAGGTAGGACTTTGCACCAGATGGATGTGCACAATACTTTTCTTCATGGAGATCTGACAGAAGAAGTGTATATGACGTGCCGCCAGGTTTTTCGCATAGTGAACAAAACAAAGTTTGTCTCCTGCGTAAGTCCCTATATGGATTAAAATATGCACCACGTTGTTGGTTTGCTAAGCTTGCTGCTTCTCTGATATCCTATGGATTTATTCAATCTCATTCCGATTATTCTCTTTCTCTCTTTTAAAGGGAAGGTAGTATTGCATGTTTTGATCTATGTGGATGACATAATTGTGTCTGGTAATAACACATGTGCTTTAGATGCTTTCAAAAAGTATCTTAGTTCTTGCTTTCACATGAAGGACCTTGGTGTATTGAAGTACTTTATTGGCATAAAGGTGGCTCGGAGTGCAGAAGGAATTTCCTTGTGTCAAAGGAAGTATGCTTTGGACATCATTTCAGAATGCGGCTTGATGGGGTCTCGACCTGCTGGCTTTCCCATGGAGCCCAATCACAAGCTGGCAGAATCGACTAGTCCAAAGTTGGCGGATGCAGAGACTTATTGGAGGCTGGTTGGAAGGTTAATTTATCTATCGTTTACTCGCCATGACTTAGCCTATGCTGTTCATATATTGTCTCAATTCTTACCTGTGCCTCGACAAGATCATTGGCATGCTGCTTTGAGAGTTGTTAGATATCTAAAATATGCACCGGGACAGGGTATTCTTTTGAAAGCTGATTGTGATCTCCGTCTTTCTGGTTGGTGTGATTCTGACTGGGCCAGTTGTCCTTGACCTCGCCGCTCTGTTACAGGCTGGTTGGTGTTTCTGGGAGGTCTCCTATTTCTTGGAAGACCAAGAAGCAATCAACTGTTTCCTGATTTTTCGCTGAAGCTGAATACCGATCTCTTGCTGCGCTTGTTTGTGAGTTGAAATGGTTGAAGG
Organism: Iris pallida; assembly: GCA_029216955.1. NCBI lineage: Eukaryota > Viridiplantae > Streptophyta > Magnoliopsida > Asparagales > Iridaceae > Iris > Iris pallida. The sequence goes on along the minus strand of JANAVB010019024.1, from coordinate 7,175 downwards.
AGTTATTGGTGTGTTTGGGCGTTCGCAGGAGTCTGCCATGTCGGTGTATTATGACAGTCAGTCAGCCCTCCACCTGACTCAGAACCCGGTATTTCATGAGCGCAGTAAGCATTGAGGTGGATTTGAATTTTGTTCGTGATGCTATTCGAGATGGCACCGTAATAGCCTCGCATGTTCCTACTTCTTCTCAACTGGCTGACATCTTCACCAAGCCCCTTGGAAAGCATGTGTTTGATTCTTTCCTTTCCAAGTTGGGCATTTGTGACTTGCATGCTCCAACTTGAGGGGGGGTGTTAGATTATATTTGTAACTAATGTAAATATGGCCCATATGGTCCATAAGCCCAATCATGTAGACACTATATATATTGTAATCAGTCCCCATCAATGAGAACAAGGCATTATTATTTCCTACAACATCTCATGAATCGACAGGGCACAATAAAATTTCTAACAAGTGGTATCAGAGCCTACTTGTTTGATTTATGAGATCGAAGTTTCAGAATCAACTTTTGTTATTCAAGAACCCTAGATCATTCATATGATTTAATTTAAAGTTCTGGTTGTTTAAATAATTTTTTATGATCTACCGAGCATTTATATACATTTTTATGTATAAACATTGATGCCTCTCGAAAACGATCATATTGCAGTTATATATGGTCAAACGTAAGAATCTAATGTCCAGGCATGGCAAAATTTAAAGTCGGGTTATTAATACCAATGACGTTTTTGATCCAGTAAGTAGGAAAAACTAGATTTGATTTCTTACTACTGGATATTGGTATGATTTTTGAGGATGCCTCTCCTATATTATTGTTACACATGATCGGACATGATCAGACAATATTTCTTTTGTTATTCCAAATGTGGAATATCGACCAATTTTTTAAAAGCATCAGAACCTGTAATGAAAAGCCCAACATGATATGGTTCTTCCTTATTCATTGTGCTATATTTTTTATATTCATTGCATTCTAATTCATTTATTTTAAGAGTTTCAATGGCATCTAGCAGGTGGTTCTTCTTGGTGAAGTATCACCAACATACCGTTCACAAATTTTTACAACTATTTTTTTTTCATGTTAGGATTCAGAGAACACTTTCGGTTTGAGCAATCAATATATAATATTTTTTTTGATTGGATATTCATTCAGGATTTGAGCCACTGTCATATTATTTAATTATATAGTAGATGCTGATCCAAATGATCTATTTTCTCTTATAGATTAGTTGGATCTTGTGGACTATGTCTATAATAAGCCCTTGTGAAGTAATGCTTTCTTCTTTGGAACTTTTGGGTGCGAAGTTATGTGAAAAATAATATGAATTTTGTGAGTCCAGTTTGGAGCATTGTTAGCGTGTCCTAAATATTATTGTTGTCCTTTGGATGCATATTTTCAGCATGAATTTTATTATGTTGATAATGTTTAGTTTAGTCCATTGATAAATTCATGCTTTAAGTAATGGAGATTCACACGCTTATGATTATCTTATTTGAGTTATAATATTTTAAATATGCAAGTACATAAGGATTTATGTTTATTTAATTTAAATAAGCAGAAGGATTTTGGACATGATTCAGTTTTTGTAAAATTTAGTCAACATTCAAATTTTTGGTGCCTTATGTGACTAACAATAGTCGTCTAATATTCTAAATAGATCCATTGAAACAAGATGTCGCCAAAGTGACCTCTATTGCGTAGATAGTCTATGAGGGATGTTGGATGTTTGTGTGTGTATATTCATGCGGGTATTAGTCGGCCCAAAGGAAGATTAATACTTGGCCGAATTGCACACATACTTGTGGTGATAAATGTGTGACAATTGTAAGGTTTACATGTGAATAATAACCCGATCCAAACATAGGCTTATTATTTGATATGACTTATTGTCAACGTTTGATCATTACACCAAGAGTACCACTTGCAGTTAATATCACTGTCCAAAGACTTGATATTAATGATGTACTAGGTATCTTGAGATAGGGTTCACCATTATTTGAATTTGTTTGACTATATTTTACTCTTTGGTTATTAATTAGAGCAAGTTTGTCTATTTATTTTTGTTCTCTTTACAGTTAATGTTGCTACAACATCTACCAATAAGAATTTAATTTTCATGTTTAATGGGATAATCTTTAAGGGCAAAAAAATAAATAAATACAGTAGCTGCTTGTCACGACCCGCACCCACTTTTCAGACGCGAGATCATGAGCAAGCCAGCTATGCATCAAGCGGACTCCAGCCCGACTCGAATACGTAAACGCTGTCACGGCTATGGCAATAGGCCTAATCAAGGCAAGGCAAAACTATATCTCAATTCACAATAAGATAATAAACATGAATGAACACTATGGGTCGTAGTCTACAGCCTACTAGCATAAATGTCCGATAAGACTCTAAAGGAAATAACAAGAGTCTATAACTGAAACAAGAAACAGGATATCTCATGATAATGAAGAAAAGCATGAGCGGATAATAACCACAATAACGATACCTGAATCCCGCAAGCGTATCATCACGTCTGCCATCCCGAGATGCTAACTAACTCCACGCAATAACTAACCTGAAGAGATCATCAGGTCCTCAGGAGACATAGCAAGATACATAAAAACATGCCTATCTATCAGTTTATCATGCAATAAAGAAAATACAGGAAAATAATAGGAAAAGACCAATCCGCACGAAAACACGACTATACACGACTGGAAGAACCACTACGCCTAAACGAACTGCTGGAGAAAATAAGAGAACAAGATATCACGATGTCAATGGATAACCAATCGAATACTCAAACCCTCGTCCCTAGTGTGGACTCGCAGGTTTGAACAACTACTAGCCCTCGCCCCTAGTGTGGACTCGCAGGCTAGCATCACCCTCGTCCCTAGTGTGGACTCGCAGGTATGAACCATATACTACTAACCCTCGTCCCTAATGTGGACTCGCAGGCTAGCATCACCCTCGTCCCTAGTGTGAACTCGCAGGTGTGGACCAATAACTACTAAATCTCGTCCCTAATGTGGACTCGCAGGTTAGCTTAACTACTAACCCTCGTCCCTACTGTGGACTCACGGGTTAGCTTCAAGATTTCAAGACAAGCAGGTAAAGCAGTTCCGATATGACTTATTCATCCTATGACACGATGCGACTCAGTCCAAGTATAAGTGATGACACGACATAACCCAATCATGATACATGAGAAAACCAATCCAATATGAACTACAAAGTTAACTAGAAACAAGAACTATATATACGTATATCCAATATGAACTACAAAGCTAAATATAAACAAGGCTATATACATACTAGCAGGCATGATGTACAAATCACAGATAAATAACCAACTAGTAAAACTAGATATAAATATGCATGTAAATAAACTGTAGAGGAAGGCAAGGTATCTTGCCTGGGGGTTGCACAGAGAACCAACAATGTGTTAGCCCAATGATTGTATCATGTTTTTGAATATGGTTAATATGTTAAGTTTAGCATTTCATTATCACTAATCTTCATATTATCGCTATAGCATTTCTACTTATACTTATACCTTTGGTGATATGTGCCTATTGGTTTACATATTAGCGATATGAGCTTATATATGTTAAATTTAATTGAGCTACCAAAATCAGAACTATGTTTTGATTATGGTTATTCAATTAAGTTTAACATTATGATATCACTAATATTTATGCTATCACTATAGAATTGATACTTAAACTTCGCATAGTCCTAATGTGCTTTTATCTTATCATTCTTGCTACATGTATATTGCTTTGTTCGTCTAACATGTACATGCAGAAAAGTAATAAGCAAGATCAATGTGGACATATGTAATGAAGAAATCATGGTGGGCCAAAGACGACGGATCCTACAAGATTTCTCTGAACCGCCCGACGACATCTCCGGAGCCACGTACCGGGGGTTCCGCTGCCCGGTCAGCGGACGGGGGTCGAGGGGGCAGCGCCCCTCGTCGGGGGTTCGGGGGCGAAGCCCCCGAAAGGTATTCAGTTTTCGCAAACTGGATATCTTTGGACAGCTGCCGCCAAGGAAAAAAGCCAGCACCTATCAAAGGAAGAAGCCAAGCCATGTCATCATCATTTCAAAACTCTGAAGAAGCCTGTACCTGCCTAAGTTTATCTGGAGTCTGTAATGAGTCTTAGGAATTATTGTAAATACAAGAAATGGATGGCAAAATCGAAAGCTAGGGCAGAAATAAGCCCAGGATCATTTTTGGTAGAAAGCGGCATACCGACGGTATACCGGTGTATACCGACGGTATACCAGTTTTTGTTCACAGAAAGTTTCTGTTTACAAAACCGGCATACCGACGGCATACCGGTCCATACCGACGGTATACCGCTTCCGAAACGTTGATATTCCAACGGTCGGATTTCCATCCATTAATGATCCTAACGGCTATATTTCTAGCCGTTGCAATCCCAGACCGGTATACCGTCGGTATACCGGATCATACCGGCGGTATGCCGGTTCGTGGACTGAAAAGTTGCTTTGAGCTCTTTTCAATGCTTTGGTTATAAATAGCCTTGAACCCCTTCATTCAAGGTTGATGCTTTGAGCCTAAAAATTTCTAAACCACCAAAGCCTATCCACAAACAACTCTACAAAGCTTTCATTTGCCATCCACAAATTGTGTTAGAGTTATTGAGTTGAAAAGAAAGATCTTCATCTTATTGTAAGGAGATCAAAACCTATTGTGAAAGGTTGAAGTTGGAGAGTCTTCGTATCCAAACTCTCGGTTGAAGTTGGAGAGTCTTCGTATCCAAACTCTCGGTTGAAGTTGGGGAGTCTTCGTATCCAAACTCTCGTGTAAGAAGTTGGCGAGTTCTTCGGATCCAAACTCGTGTGTAACTATTTGCTCAAATAGTGGATTAAATCCGGAGAGAGTTTCGGGACTGGATTGCCTCTAGGGAGGATACCAGGATACATCGGGTGTCGGTATTGTTTTGCTTCTTCTCTTGCACTTATATTTTTAAATTGTCCATTAGCTTGTGCTAAGTGCTTGATTAGTTAGCTTGACCCTATTCACCCCCCTCTAGGGTTCCTATAATTGGTATCAGAGCAAGGACTCTATTGTTAGGCTTAACATCCTTAGAGTAGATTCTTGTTATTTTTTTTCTATGGCATCGTATTCTTCCTACTCCTCCTCCGATAAAGAGGGTTTTACTTCTAGTAGCATAGACAATCATGTTTCTTCTAAATGCAAGAAATGCTCTAAGTGGAAAGCCATGGCTAAACAATCCTTAGAGATTCTTGACAACCTTCATTCTACAAATGAAGAATTTTCTGAAAAGGTTGTTCATTTAGAAGAAGCTAATGAGTTATTGAGAAATGAAAACAATGATTTATTATCTAGACTTGACTCTCAAAACTCATCATGTGTTTCTTTAAAGAGTTTGAATGAGGCTTTAATTTTGAAAATCAAATCTCTTTCCTCATTAATAGAAGATCTTAAGAGGCAAACTCATGAGTTAAATTATTTGCATGATTCTTCTATTGACTCTTTAAAGAAACAAAATGATGATTTTATTTCTAGAATGGTTTTATTTGAAAAAAAGAATAATGCTTTAAATGTTAAAGTTGATTCTCTTACTTGTATGCATGATGATTTGATATTAGAACATGATATTCTTAAGACCAAATCCATGCATGCTCACTCTAGAGACATTCATCATTCTAGTATGTCACATGTTCATAACCATGCTCATTCTGATACATGTGCACAGACTAGCATTAGATGCTTCTATTGCTCTCGCATTGGACACATGAGCTTTACATGCCCTATTCGTAGGACCTTCACTACCAATACTAGAGTAAGTGCTATATGGGTCCCTAAAGCTAATAAATGTGGATCCAAGTTTATTTGGATACCAAAGTCTTCATCAAATGTTGTAGGTGAAGCTTCTTGTATCGGAACATAGCACCGAGGAGCGTGTTGGTGGTTGCAAAGCTCAAAGGTCATCTTCTAAGCAATTGCACCAACACAAGTGTGGCCACTAGAGCCACTTTGGTAACATGCTAATCGTTTCTCTTTAAATTGTTTATATTTGAAGAATCTAGCATATTTCTCTTGATGTCTTGCTACTAGCTCATATTGATATTCTTTAGTTGCCTTTTATATAAATCAATGTGAGATACAATTCTAGCATGCTTAGTTAATTTTCTTATTAATTCTTTTATCTAGCATGACTAGTTTACCTCGGCTTAAATGATTAGTTCACATTATGTAGTTTATCACTCATTTTCTATTAGTGTGACACATTTATATATGCATGCTCGTTTTTCTTAATCTCTATTTATAAAGCAAGCATATCACTCTAGTCCATAGGAGCTTGATTTTGATTGAGTTAATATGATTTTAACTCTCCGTCATTAAAAGTTTTTGAAATAGTTACTTCTTGCCGGTTTGTATTTAATATGTAGCATTTACTTTAAATCGGTATTTGTGAATATATATGTTTAGCACAAGCTTCTTATCACTTGACAAGTATACACTTATACTTCCATTTTAATCTTGTGCTTACATAATATATTCATTATTGATTCTCATACTTTATCTTGATTATCTTCTTGAGAATCAATTATGTCTTTGCCTAATGAAGTTTATTTATACATGCTTTTGAATTTGTGATAGTTTTTCAAATATTTATTAAGGATACATGACTATATTCATTAAATTTCTATTTACATGTAGATCATGTATTTCTTATGTTTATATATTTTTTGTATAAATATCTTTATGTGGGCATATGAGTTAAGCTAAAGTTTTATATTGACTTGAAGAGTATTTAAATATACTTTTTATCTTCAAACTTGTGCTTATCTCATACCTTAGCTATTGATTCCTTTGACCAAATTTATTCTTCTTGAATCAAGTAGCTTCTTCCTTAAAGTCTTCTTTTGATGATATCTTCTTGACTTTTTGGTTGGCATTATGGATACATGTTCTTAATTGGTTTTTGATCTTTTCATATATGCCTATTCGTGATAATATAGTTTCATATATTAGTGATTCCTAACTTTTGATATTTATTTGTTTTATACCTTTAAGTTAGGATGTTGAGAGAGAATATTTGTTTATGCCTTGCACTTGATTATTTATGGAAGTTCTTTTAAGAATCACATGGTTTTGTGCTTTGTCTTGTTTTTATATTTA
>JANAVB010019023.1:0-41420 GCA_029216955.1 Iris pallida | reverse complement strand
GAGTGAAGTAGGAGGAGTAGTAGGAGAAGAGGGAAGAGGGCAGCAGCAGCTGCAGGAGCTGCAGCAGCAGCTTGAGCAGCAGCAGCAGCAGGGTGAGCTGCAGCAGCAGCTAGCAGCAGCATTGGCAGCAGTAGGAGCTGCCATTGGCAGCTCCTCCCCCCCCCATTTCCCCCCCTATACCCCAAAACCCCCCTAGTACCTAGATATATATGTATATATGTAGGTAGATATATATGTATATATATGTATGTATGGATAGAATTAGATGGTTAGATAGAAGAAGTTTAGAAGTTAGAATTAGGAAAGTTTAGGAATTAGAGAGAAGGGAAAAAGGAAAGATATGGAAGTTAGGAAAGAAAGTTAGAATAGGAAGTGGAGAAGGAAATGAGGAGAACAAGATTAGAAGAAGAAGATTAGAGAAGTTGAGAAGAAGAAGAACAAAAATCGAGAATCGAAGAAGAGATTGAGAATGAGACTAAAAGAGGAGTTTTTGTTAGAAATCGAGTTAGAGGGCGAAATTGAGCCCGGAGCATCGGATCGCGATGAAACTTGACATAGGCCTAGGTTACGTGATTTAGATTTTGCGGGTAAGCTTCCGGATGGAAATCGGGGTCATAGGGCGCCGGTATCGCGCCGTGTCAGTGCGTATCTCAAAATATTCAAGATATCTGCAACGGGCCGTAAGGTGGACTAGACGTCCACTTTATCTAGGTATAGTAGATAACGAACCTATAGGATAGTACCCTACTACCCTAGGGAGATCGGGTCAAAATAACTAGCGTAGGTAGGCTATCTAGATAATCGTCGAGGGTGGAATTTTACCTTAAAAAGGGTAAAATAGGGATTTGGCCCACGGCCAAGATTTGAGTTTCCAAGTCCAAGATGGACTTGGATATGGATTGTATAGGTTGGTAATAAGCAGATTTAGCCATCTAAACCTAGTCTTGGACCCGGTTGACCACGGTTGACTTTTTGGACTAAAGTTAACTATGGGTCAACACTTTACCCAATTTGGTTCCAAATTCCATTCAACTTGGACAGTTGACTAAAGTCAACTATTAGTCACCAGTGACCTAGGATTGACTTAGAGTTGACCTAGAGTTGACCAGAGTTGGCCCGTTGACCAAAAGTCAACGGTAAGTCAGTTTTTGACCTAGATTGATCTGGTTTAACTTCTAATGTTCTCCCATGACCAAGATTGACCCGACTAGACATGTCTTGACCTAGAATGACTAAATAGGGTTTATTTTGATTTAACTTTACTTCCTAAACTTAGTATTGATACGTCTTGTTCTCTATAGGTCCTCGAGATACTGCGGTTGATCCAGTCGGCGTATATTATCATCTTACAGGCGAGTATATTCTCTGATACTTATTCCCAATTTATGATATATAGGCCTGTGATCAGATCCATCCTGCATTCCCGAACAGTGTGAGTCATATACCGCACATATGACTTGCCAGGCCGATTCTTGACAGGTACCCAAGCCGATCACAAGCCGAAACTACTACTCACACACATTAGATATATAGCTTACCTTGATTGTGTATATGCCATGATCCCGTTCTATTCTTCTTGTTCTAGCTCTAGCTTTACAGCTTACCATGCCATGATACATACATGTACACTCCATGATTCATTGTATATGCTCTATTTACAGTCTTATAGCTTTTATTCTATCTTGAGATCTGTTATGAGATATATGTACTCGTTCCATCCTGACTGGACTGTTGATAAAATATTACAGATTTCGACGATGGAGATTGCAGTACCTACTACGGTCCGGACGACGTAGTGGGCCTAGACTTGGTCCCGCAGGGCGTAGCTCCGCCTGACGAGACCATACCACTTGTATAGTTTAGAGTAGGTCTTTGTATTGGACTTAGTTCCAGTTACTTTTGAGACTGTATTATATTTGGACTGTATTAGAGACCGGACATTGTATATTATTTATATTCTGGACTTGACAGGTTATATATTATGTCTTGTTGTCTTTATCTTTCAGTCTTTACTTTTCGTCTTAGAGTTGTGATTGAGCATTATATATTCATTGCTTGTCCTCCGTTCGGAGTTGACTATTCTCGACAGGTTTTGTTATATATAAACTGTTGTCAGACTAGAAAATACACAGCGTTCCACGCCGTTTTTCCGGTGAGGGCTGGGCGTTGTCGCGTCACGTGCCCTTTTAGCGGGTGCGGGTCGTGACAGGACCGGGTCATAGTAGCTATTACAGTATAGCTCATCATTCTCAGTGTTACCTAAAATGTTGTCCAGTCAGGAGGGAGCAAAGTACAATTCATGCTAATTAAACAGTTAGATAAGAAATAGAATCATGCAGTTCTAAACAGCTTTTAAAACAGGTTTGTTACAGTAGAAAACAGTGATTTGAATAGGTAATGACATATGACCGGCTTGGGTTTGTTACAGTAATGGATAAGGGGTTTTTGTTACAGTATGGTCATAATCATTACGCTATTCCCCAGTCCCCAGTAGTTACAGTAGTTACAGTACAGTACTCTCGGTGAGAGTTTCGTGTTTGAATCGTGGTTTAGACATGCAGTAAACGATTAAATAAATAACTGTAAACTAACACAAACTATACTTGCCTCAGGAAAATGACTGGAGAGATGAGTTGGTACCGAGGAGGAACGTCAGGTGTATCTTCGAGTTCCTACAGTTGAGAACTCGACTTAGAACCTTGAATAACCAGGCTAAGTGTGCTAGTTGCAATCTCTAGTAGTCATGTCCTAGTTAGGTTTTAAGTTGTATTAATCTACAGCTAACGCTTACGTCGCAACTACGTGCGTTTGATTAGGCCGGTTAATTGGATTATTTGGAAATAACACGAGAAACAATTAACTTTGGAAAACTTTGTGGTTTTTGTAATATATTTATAAAAGTATAGTTTTCTTTTAATGGTAAATCATGAACTAGTTATTTACTAATTTTTCATCCATTTAATAAATTCTTAATTAATTATAAAGTTACGCTCTAACTACGATTCCAACGTCTAAAAAAACCACCCAAGATCACATCCACCCAGAAAGAAAGTAAAAATCTACGCTACACAATACAAGGGCACAGCTAAACATCCTAGAGTGGGCTTATGCCCTGTACAATTATTTTTTACATCAAATAAGGAAAAATGATTTAATTTCTAAATAAAGTGCAGTAAATAAATAACTATATTAAATAGCCTAAATATTAAATAAAATAATTTAAAATAAATGCTAAGAGTCTCAGACTCGGTCCATTCCTCAAAATCCAGCTAATACCTCAACGCCCGGTCGGACCGGTGCGTTTGCATTTCGCCGGGGCCCACAGACCGGTACGGTCGTCGCCCGAAAAATCAGTTTAAAATTCATTTCCGAAAACCAATTTTGAAATCAAAAATATAGTTTTTTTGTAAAAATTTGGGCAGCACTTCCTCTATTTCGGGACAAACCCAAAACTGGGAAATGCGCCACAGAAAACCTGCAATTATTCCAACCCAATAATAATCCCGCAAATATATCCACCAAAATATTTCCAAGCCACCAGAAATTAATTCCCAATCCACAGAACTTCCCGAAATATCCGGGAATCCCATAATCAAACCAAACCACCCAAACCAGCAGATAAAAATCACAGAAAATATGCTAACGCAGCTAACCGAATATACTACGCAGCTAACGGATTTCCCAAAGGGAAACCGGGGACCGATTCTCATCACAGACTCTACGGGAGGGACGAACTACTGTGATTAACAAGAATTTACCAAATTTCCGTTGGCGGGGAGCCGCGGGAAAAGCTTGGGAAAAATCGAAACAGCGTTCGGACCACAGGGTCGCGGATCTGGACAGCGAAGAACTCCACGGATCGCTGGACAGCAGGAGAGGGTTCGCGGAAGAGGGGGCTCGTGCGCTGGACAGCGCGGAGAGGGCCACGGGGAGGAGGCCGGTCGGCTGCGGCTAGGGCACGCCTCGCCGGAGCAGATCTCGCACGGAGAGGGGCTCGCGCTGGACAGGGAAGTCCGTCGGGGGCGCGGGGCGCACTGGGACAGGGTCGGGCGCGGGCGCGGGGAGCCGCGCCGGCGGATCTGGCCGGAGAGGACGGCGCGGGGGCGCGGCCTCGACGAGCTCGGGGCTGCGCGCACTGGACGGGGAGGCGCCGGTGGGGAGCTCGGCCACGGGTATGGGGTTAGGGCTTGGGTTTTCTCTCGTGAGAGTGAGAGAGAGGTTTAGTTGGAACAGAGAGAGGGAGAGAGGTGAAGAGATTTGAGAGTATTGTGAGGAGGAAGAGAGTGTAAGAGTTCTCTTCTGTGTGAGTTTTGAGAGAACGTGGGAGAGAGGGGAGTTATAATAGAGAGTGTTGGTTTAGTTGTGTGATGGGGAATAAAGTTAGGGGAGGAAGAATAGGAGAAAGGAAAATGAGTACGCTGGTCCAATTTGGACCAGCTCAAACCAAGTATTATTATTATTTTTATATAGTTAACCAAACTCAGATTTGGGAAAGGAATAGAAGGAATGGGCTCGGGCCTGGGTCTGGGCTCGGACTCGGGTCTGGGTCCAAAATCCAAAAATCCAAGTTGTTTTAATTTTAAAAATTCTTTTCACCCAAAAGTAATTAATAATAATATTTAATAATAATAATAATTTGAAAACGTTTAATTTGATAACACAATTATTTATTTAAATAAAACTACAGAAAAATGGGTTTCATAATCTTCCCTCCTTGGAAAATTTCGTCCTCGAAATTTAAAGGTAGGGTAGACAAGACAAACAGGTACGGGTACTGCGCCCGTAACTCAGGTCCAACCATAAGAATTTCCAAAGCAGTCGTGGATGAGACGGTTTAGGGACAAGTTTTATTTATGATATTATCCACACAGAAAAATACAAAAGCGAACCAAAGTACATGAGGTTGATCAGACCATCATGCACCGGTCCTGATTAGACAATATATTAGTGGGTGCACCCAATAAAATATCGTCATGATCAAGCTTGATTTAAAAAGATAGCTTGCCAAACTAGGCTAACTTAGCACCATTAGTCAAATTTAGAACGGAAAAAGAAAGGATAAGGAATAGGAGTTTAAGTGATGGCTCAAATTCTGATTTTTTTCTCATCTCTGACTAGGCTTGCAACTGGTTTCTCTGGCACTGAAAAGGTTGATTCCAATCTTCATCTCTGAATTATCCAAAATGTGACTCGGATCCGAAATGTAACGTCTGAGCTGTGACGTAGAAGACGTTGCACACTCTCAAGATTAGCTGGTAGAGCTAACTGGTACACTACTTCCAACTCGTCTTCAAACTTCAAATGGCCTGATGTACCTGGCCTCAATCTCCAGCTCCGTCAAATCTGATTGTTCCTCTGGTAGGAAAAAGACTTCACCAAATGCAATTTGGTCTTCCCAAGACTTACCAAATTCCAAGACGCAAAATCTCAATACATCTTCAAGCGTCTGGATTGACCTCTCTGATTGCTCATCCCGCAGTACTCCATGAATCCGGTAGATGTGCTTCCCGTACAATGCTGCCCACTTCTTAGTGGATAAACCAACTTTGAAGGAAAAATAAAGTGTGCCGGCTTAGTCAGTCGGTTTATACTAATCCAATTGGTGCCCTTTTCCTCCTTGGGAACAAGGCAATCCTTACTCAAAGTTTATTGTTATATGCTTCTACTTCCACTCCGAATTGTCCAGCGGCTCCAACAAACTTGTTGTTTTCTTGCTAAATTCTACATGTTGACAAATTCACATCTAACTCCCATACCTGGAATTGTCCTTCTTTATTCCATAACACCAATCAATGGAGGCATATTCCGATACGTCTTATTATCTCCTGAATTTACGGAATACTGCGACTGGTGCATTTCTTTTATCAACTCGTTCCTCCGTTTGTCAGCCGATACGCAAAGTCTCGCACCATTCTTCAGAGTTCCAATGCTGATTAATTTAGAAACCCTCAGGTGTTCCTGCCAACACTTGAGCTCTAAGCCTGCAAAGTGCCTCGTTTTGAAACTACGTTCTCTTGATTTTTATCCCTCAGCCTCGAACTTTATCAATACTGAATCAGCATCCAGCTCCGTCCTTCTATCTCCTGGTAGTATAACCTCCAGTCCAAACTTCTCGATGTCTTCTAGCAGGTGCTGGTCCTTGGTTAAGAACTTCGCCATCAGTATCGACCAAGTGCATCAGCAACCACATTAGCCTTACCTGAATGGTATTGCAGGTTGTTTTCGAAATCCTTCATCTGCTTCAACCATCTTCTTAGTCTAACATTCAGCCCTTCCTGAGTGAAAACATTTTCAGACTTTGGGTAGTCCGTACATATTTTCACTCCCTTTCCATAAAATCATGCTTCCAAAGCTTCAAAGCAATTCAAATTAGGTGTGGGATGATTCTTCTCATGAGTCTGTAGTTGCCTACATATATAAGCGATACTTTTCCATGTTGTTGAAGAACGTAACCCAGTCCTTTTCCAGAGGCATTACTGTAAATTGAGAACCCACCGGTTCCTGCGGGTAGCACAAGGATTGGTGTAGTGGTAAGTCTCTTCTTCAGCTCCTCAATGCCGACTGGCAAACTTTTCGTTCAGATGAATTCTTCATTCTTCAAGTGAGCTTCGTCATTGGCTCAGCAATCTTGACGAAATCCTTCACGAACTTTTGATAGTAGCCGACCAAGTTCAAAAATCTTCCGAATTGAACTTGGGGTATATCACTCTTTAACAACAGCTATCTTCCATCGAAATTTCTTCTCTTGACAAAAAGTCTACCTTGTCAACAACCCACGTTCAGATAACTTACCAAAAACTTCTTTTTCCTCAAAGTTTCCAAAACTTCCTCAGGTGTTCTTCATGCTCTTCTTCAATCTTCAAATATATCAGAATGTTATCTATGAAGAAGATATACTGATTCATATACTCATAAAAAATCTCTGTTCATGAAATTCATGAACACAGCAGGAGCATTTGTCAGTCTAACGTCCTGACCAAAGAAAACTATCCATACTTGGTGTTTAAACGTCGTCTTGGAAATGTCCTCTTTCCTGACTTTGATTTGATGGTAGTCAAATCTTAAGTCAAACTTCGAAACACCTTAACTTCACACAACCAGATCAAACAGATCCTCGATCCGGGCAGAAAGTACTTGTTCTTTAGTGTCTGGTAATTGATGCACATCCGTTTGTTCCAACCTTCTGGGGCATAAACAAGATAGATACTCCCTAAGGTAAAGTTCCACTCTGATAAATCCTAGAGCCTTCATTGATCTGGTCCTTCATCTTCTTGGCCACCTTCGGGTTGACTCTGTACCATCCTTTAGAAATAGGGAAAGAGCCAGGGACTAAGTCAGGGTGAATCCTATGTCTAGATCTGGGATAATCCGGGGAGACTATCAGGGAAAACATCTGCCGTAAGGGTGTAACTAAAAACTTCTATTCATGTAGAGAATTACAGCAAAAACTCTTATGATTGATCTAAGGACATCTTGTTACAATTTCCAAAAAGATGATGCTATTCAGCGGTTCTAGGTACTATTCCTCACGGTTCTGGCTCTTGTATGAGAAGTCTCCAACTGCTTCCTTCTCTATGAACCTCGAGTATGCATCATGCCTTATTACAAGGGGCAGGGTCTGCTGGATAGGAAGAGGGTCCCTAGGTTGTGGCCTAACAGGTGTTGCTGGGTTATGAGCTCTGGTTTGATAGAAAGATAAAGGGCAGTCCTTTACCCGATGTTCAGCAGATCCACATGCCAAACATTGTCCCAATTTCTTGCGGCAACTAACGGCCTGATGACCAGGCCTCTTGCAATAGTTACAAGCCCATAGCTTCTTATGACAAGGCTGCCGGAAAGTAGAGTACTTGATGGGACCCAAATATCTTCTAGATTCAGGGGTATCCTTCCTAGGACAAAAGTTCTGCTCTAACTTGGTTGGGGATATCTAAGGCTACATCATGACGTTCTTCATGTCTTCCCTCGTGATATTCTTCTGTTCCTGCTGGGCTTCATCTTGAGCTTTCTGGAACTCCAGGGTTTCTTGAAATAGGGCAACCATTTGGAAGATGATTGCTGGTACTAGTGGAGCAACAAAAATGAATACTCCACCAAGGAAATGCAATTCAGTTGAGACGAGGTAGGAATCGCCAGTGTAGGGAAAGCTTCACTGGATGCCCTATGAGGACGGTCAAACAGCCGCGAGGGAAAGGACCCTGGGCTTGGTTGAGGAGATGGGGTATGATCCGGAGATAACACCTCATCGCCAGCAGGATTTGGTCAACGGTCATTCTCTGGAAGGTTTAGGACGCACACATAAGCAAGGTAGCCTACCAGTCTATAATCAAGCAAAAATATTTATTTATATATAAATCGGACCTATGTCGTGACAAATCAATGTTCTAGTGTTCTAATTGTTTCTAGGTATGTTTTTTCTAAGTTGTTGTTTGTTGTGGGACCTGCATGGGCTACCACTGAAAACATGTCACGACCCGATCCCAATTTAACGGGTCGAACCGGACCATGCCCAGCCTGCACCGTGGTGAGACGGCGGCAGTAAGCTGTTCCATTGCAGGTATTCACAACAACACAAGTACATTTGCCACAACTGTTCTATTCGAAATTGAAACTTTATTTATCAAATATTCAGAAATACAACTGGAAAGAAAATGCAGAAATAACTACAAACTCCAAATAAAGAAAAAATGTAGAAAGAGAAACTATCTAAGCATCAGGTTCAGCAGTCCCAGGATCAGCGTCCTCCAGAGACGGCTCCGGTACCGTCGCAGGGTAGAGGACCGGGTCATAGTAGCTATTACAGTATAGCTCATCATCCTCAGTGTTACCTAAAATGTTGTCTCCAGTCAGGAGGGAGCAAAGTACAATTCATGCTAATTAAACAGTTAATAAGAAATAGAATCATGCAGTTCTAAACAGCTTTTAAAACAGGTTTGTTACAGTAGAAAACAGTGATTTGAATAGGTAATAACATATGACCGGCTTGGGTTTGTTACAGTAATGGATAAGGGGTTTTGTTACAGTATGGTCATAATCATTACGCTATTCCCCAGTCCCCAGTAGTTACAGTAGTTACAGAACAGTACTCTCGGTGAGAGTTTCGTGTTTGAATCGTGGTTTAGACATGCAGTAAAACGATTAAATAAATAACTGTAAACTAACACAAACTATACTTGCCTCAGGAAAATGACTGGAGAGATGAGTTGGTACCGAGGAGGAACGTCAGGTGTATCTTCGAGTTCCTACAGTTGAGAACTCGACTTAGAACCTTGAATAACCAGGCTAAGTGTGCTAGTTGCAATCTCTAGTAGTCATGTCCTAGTTAGGTTTTAAGTTGTATTAATCTACAGCTAACGCTTACGTCGCAACTACGTGCGTTTGATTAGGCCGGTTAATTAAATTATTTGGAAATAACACGAGAAACAATTAACTTCGGAAAACTTTGTGGTTTTTGTAATATATTTATAAAAGTATAGTTTTCTTTTAATGGTAAATCATGAACTAGTTATTTACTAATTTTTCATCCATTTAATAAATTCTTAATTAATTATAAAGTTACGCTCTAACTACGATTCTAACGTCTAAAAAAACCACCCAAGATCACATCCACCCAGAAAGAAAGTAAAAATCTACGCTACACAATACAAGGGCACAGCTAACATCCTAGAGTGGGCTTATGCCCTGTACAATTATTTTTTTACATCAAACAAGAGAAAAATGATTTAATTTCTAAATAAAGTACTGTAAATAAATAACTATATTAAATAGCCTAAATATTAAATAAAATAATTTAAAATAAATGCTAAGAGTCTCAGACTCGTTCCATTCCTCAAAATCCAGCTAATACCTCAACGCCCGGTCGGACCGGTGCGTTTGCATTTCGCCGGGGCCCACAGACCGGTACGGTCGTCGCCGAAAAATCAGTTTAAAATTCATTTCCGAAAACCAATTTTGAAATCAATTAAATATAGTTTTTTTTTGTAAAAATTTGGGCAGCACTTCCTCTATTTCGGGACAAACCCAAAACTGGAAAATGCGCCACAGAAAACCTGCAATTATTCCAACCCAATAATAATCCCGCAAATATATCCACCAAAATATTTCCAAGCCACCAGAAATTGATTCCCAATCCACAGAACTTCCCGAAATATCCGGGAATCCCATAATCAAACCAAACCACCCAAACCAGCAGATAAAAATCACAGAAAATATGCTAATGCAGCAAACCGAATATACTACGCAGCTAACCGGATTTCCCAAAGGGAAACCGGGGACCGATTCTCATCACAGACTCTACGGAGGGACGAACTACTGTGATTAACAAGAATTTACCAAATTTCTGTTGGCGGGGAGCCGCGGGAAAAGCTTGGGAAAAACCGAAACAGCGTTCGGACCACAGGGTCGTGGATCTGGACAGCGAAGAGCTCCACGGATCGCTGGACAGCAGGAGAGGGTCCGCGGAAGAGGGGGCTCGCGCGCTGGACAGCGCGGAGAGGGCCACGGGGAGGAGGCCGGTCGGCTGCGGCTAGGGCACGCCTCGCCGGAGCAGATCCCGCGTGGAGAGGGGCTCGCGCTGGACAGGGAAGTCCGCCGGGGGCGCGGGGCGCGCTGGGACAGGGTCGGGCGCGGGCGCGGGGTGCCGTGCCGGCGGATCTGGCCGGAGAGGTCGGCGCGGGGGCGCGGCCTCGGCGAGCTCGGGGCTGCGCGCACTGGACGGAGAGGCGCCGGTGGGGAGCTCGGCCACGGGTATGGGGTTAGGGCTTGGGTTTTCTCTCGTGAGAGTGAGAGAGAGGTTTAGTTGGAACAGAGAGAGGGAGAGAGGTGAAGAGATTTGAGAGTATTGTGAGGAGGAAGAGAGTGTAAGAGTTCTCTTCTGTGTGAGTTTTGAGAGAACGTGGGAGAGAGGGGAGTTATAATAGAGAGTGTTGGTTTAGTTGTGTGATAGGGAATAAAGTTAGGGGAGGAAGAATAGGAGAAAGGGAAATGAGTACGCTGGTCCAATTTGGACCAGCTCAAACCAAGTATTATTATTATTTTTTTTATAGTTAACCAAACTCAGATTTGGGAAAGGAATAGAAGGAATGGGCTCGGGCCTGGGTCTGGGCTCGGACTCGGGTCTGGGTCCAAAATCCAAAAATCCAAGTTGTTTTAATTTTAAAAATTCTTTTCACCCAAAAGTAATTAATAATAATATTTAATAATAATAATAATTTGAAAACGTTTAATTTAATAACACAATTATTTATTTAAATAAAACTACAGAAAATGGGTTTCACAGCTGCTGCCGCATGGATTCTCTCCTTGGCCACATGTGCCGGACCCTATTGAGCCGCATGAGCTGTTCTCTTCCCAGCCGCAAGAGATCATTCCTGGCCGCATGGGCCTGGGCCGCATGGCTCCCTATAGCCCTGTGTTTTTATTATTTGCCCATGTCGTGTAACCCTTTATGGTTATGCCCATTTTATATCCTTATGCCTTTTGTCCTGAACTTGATAAATCACGACTTGATTGATATGATTGAGATAACAATTGTACATGACATGGTGTGACAAGGAACTAGCATGACACGACAGTGACCCGTAGTGGTGCACTTCTGACAAGTAAACATGACATGACCTGATAGTGGCCCGTCATGGCGCACTCTTGACCAGTACACTTGACATGAAAACCTGACATGATATATCTGATAAGCTGTTGCGACGGCTACCTGACATGACATGACCTGTATAATTAATTTTGGACACCGTAGGCGATTGTGCTTGTACAATAATTCAGTCCTGTCTTGCATCATGTCTAGGAGGGGACTCCTGAGTACCACGGTCAGGAGTATCCATTGAAATGGACTAAGGCTAATAACTAGATTAATACATTAGTCATAAAGAGATCTCCCAGCTACAGGCAATCCCGTTACCTGGGCACACCTTGGGATCTGTAGCCTGCCGTCGAGTAGGGCACATTTCCAGCACACTGTCATGTGTTGCACCCTTCAAGCTACCTAAGGGTACATTCGTTTCCTGGACGATGTACACACCTGAATTCAACTCTAAATCTTTTAACTCGGGTAACCTGGATGGACTGCAGGGCTTGTGGCTGTGGAAGATTCTCACTGCATCTTGCTAGTAACTAGGCTTGTGATAACCCTAGTTAGTTAAAGTATCAAGCCGTAGTTCTTGTTTGGCCGTGAAATGATTGGATGGAGTCTAACCAGTCTAGTCTTGTCCCGATCCTGTTCAAAATTACTGCATGACCTGAATGCCTGTATTTATTTTACCGATAAATAGTAAGAATTCCAAGTTCTGTTCAGACGAAGGGTTACAAACCCCGGTCCTTGTTTGGTTTACGGGTTGTAACCTGGTTATCTGAATAGTTCTATGGTTATCTCGTCGTATATCGTTCTGATGTATTTTCTTTATTTCTTATTGTTACTTTTATTTATACTCTTGTGATAATTGCTGGTTTTAGTTCCTAAGTGAAGCTTCCTTTGTGGCACTTGCTCTTTCTGGGATCTGATCCAGCTGGTTTTGTATGGCCAGATTTCGGAGCAGCTTCAGAGGATCTACCGCTTTTCCAGTCCGATGGTGAACACCAGACGTAACCAGGGCAATGAGTGGATTATTTTTGGCTCTCCCACTTTATTGTAAAAATATTCTTTTGAGGCGTTTAGCCGACGAGCACCTGTTTAGCTCGATTGCACTTACTTACTATCTGCCTACGGGCTGTAACATGATTGACAGATCCTAGGGTTGATCATGTATGACTAAAACTCTTGCTAGTCCTAATATTTTGTAATGACTAGCTTCATGATCAACTGAATATGTAATGTTTGGGATGCCTTACTATTGTATATTTGGTGATCTTACATCTTGTAACATTTACTTACTTGTTTGTGATTGAGACACTAGGCTTGTTCATGACCATAAGAGACTGTTGGCTTGTAGTTAAACCCTCACGTATCTAGACAACCGTGACTGCATAACGAGATGGAATCCATTTCATATACGTAGCTGGCTATGTCTGCCCCCGCTCTCCAGTATTCTGGTTCTGGGGCGTGACATAGTTTAAGTGGTGGCCCATGCAGGACTTGTAAATCAAGATATGTGAGGGTTTACCGAATAGATGTCTCAATCAGTATTCACCCTTGATCTCTGCTCATATCTTCTGAATCCCTGGATTCTTGTCCTGATCATATGCTTGTATCGTTGATCTGTCTTGGTCCTTCCTTATTGTTCCCCATGTCGTCTTCTTCAGCGGCATCGTTCCTGGACCTGCCGGTCAGCAAGGCGGAGCACTTCCCGCGGATCAGCAGTAACCCGGAGATCGAGCCCAGCATTCCGGAGTAGCCTCCAGAGTCGTACCTTCTGATGGAGAGCCACCAGTTCAGCCAGTTCAGCCTGTAGGGCCTGATGATGGCACTTTGGTAGGACCCGTCAGGACCTTGATAGCTTCCCAAGATCGTCGTGGAGATACCTTGCACCAGAAAGTGACGGATGCTCTGACCAGAGGAGGTCATCAGGGTAACAGCGCGACCAATAGCTTCAAGCGCTTGAACCCTCCATTCTTCGACGGTAGTGAAGATGCTATCGTCGCAGATGTTTGGCTTCAGGACACAGAGGTGATTCTAGAAGCAGCCAGGACCCCAGAGAACGAGAAGGTGGCCGTAGTGCGCCTGCAGTTGTTGGATCTTGCCCGCAGCTGGTGGGCGGCTCAGGCCGTTGGATTAGCAGCACCCATTGCTTGGGCGGTGTTCAGAGAGAGATTCCAGACCAAGTATTTCGATGATGTAGCTCGGTACGATCTACAGACGAGGTTCACCAATCTGAAGCAGATGGGCAGAACGGTCGACGGATATGCGGCCGAGTTTTCCAGACTTAGTCGGTTTGCTTCCACTTTGGTGGCAACCGAGTATGATAGAGCCCAACGGTTCCAGCAGGGGCTCCACCTAGAGATTTTATTGGCAGTAGAGCAGTTTGAGCATCAGACTTTTGATGCAGTATTGAGAGCAGCTAGGAGGCATGAGTATACCTCCCAAAGGATTGTGGATAGGGCCAGAGGTCGGAAAAGGTCCCACGGCCAGATGAATCAGTCATCAGCACCAGCCCCGGCAGCCAGGGCTTTGACTATTGGAGCTCCGAGACGGGTGTCCTCAGTAATATCGGTTCAGCATTCAGCCCCGATGTACCCTCAACAGCAGTAGCAGAAGCAGAAGCAGTCTTCCGCAGTAGGATGTTCTCATTGTGGGAAGCTAGGCCATGTAGTGGCAGAGTGTCGCAGGGTATAGGAATTATGTCTAGCTTGTGGAGCAGCAGACCATAGGGTTGGATCCTGCCCGAATAGGGGTGGTTCATCGTCGTCCAACCTTTCTAGCTCTTCGATGAGAGGACCAGCTCCGGTCCAGCAGCAGCAGTATCCATTGCCGAGGCCCTTGCCGCCTCAGTCCCAGGCATTCCAGCAGCAGAACCCCCAGCAGCATACTCAAGTCCAAGCCTTGAGTCAGAATAGGCAGCGAGGATTTCAGCAGAGGGGACCAGCACCCCGAGGGCATGGTCATGCTATGGTGATGACCGCAGAGGAAGGATTGGCACCAGGAGAGGTAGTGGCAGGTACTATTCTCGTCAACTCCTTTCCAGCTTCAGCTTTATTTGATTCTGGTGCATCGTATTCTTTTATGTCTGTACGATTCGCGACACGGATAGGATTGGAGCCCGAGTCATTATCAGTAAGGCTTAATATACTTACTGGTAACGGACTTGTGGGAGTCGATAGGGTGTTTTCCTCGTGTCGGATCGTAGTTAGCGGTAAGGAATTTCCCGCTAGATTGATAGAGTTCCCGATGGCCGATTATGATGTGGTCTTAGGGATGGATTGGTTGAGGAACCAGTATGCTAGAATAGACTGCCATATTGGTAGGGTTGTTTTTAGCATTCCAGGAGAGCCAGAGTTTTCCTTTTCTCGAGGCGCAGTAGAGCCTTCTCCTCCAGTATTGCGGATGGCAATAGCAGCAGTGCAGTTGCCCCGGATAGTCGAAGAGTTTCCAGATATTTTTCCAGAAGAGCTTCCAGGTATGTCGCAAGAACGGGAGATCGAGTTCATTATCGACTTGATTCTCGGAACGGCCCCGGTATCAGAGAGAGTCTACAGGATGGCGCCTTCAGAATTGGAGATATTGTACAAGATGATTGAAGAACTTCGAGCCAAGGGATTTATTCGTGCTAGTGGATCGCCTTGGGGAGCCCCGATGCTTCTTGTGAAAAAGAAGGATGGTACGTCCAGGCTATGTGTTGATTATCGTACCTTGAACTCAGTGACAATCAAGAACAGATACCCTCTCCCGAGGATAGATGACTTGTTTGATCAGCTCAGAGGGGCATCAGTATTCTCGAAGATCGACTTGCGCTCAGGATATCATCAGATCAGGGTCAGAGAGCAGGACATCCCGAAGACAGCTTTTAGATCAAGGTATGGGCATTGGAAGTTGCTTGTTATGCCCTTTGGAGCAACCAATGCGCCGGCGGTATTCATGCATCTCATGAATCGTATCTTCATGCCTTACTTGGATCAGTTTGTGATTGTATTTTTGGATGACATCCTGGTCTACAGCAAGAGTGAAGCGGAGCATGAGTAGCATCTCAGAGTTGTCCTCCAAATTCTCAGGGAGCACCAGTTGTATGCCAAGTTCAGTAAATACGAGTTCTGGCTCGATCGCATTTCGTACTTGGGTCACATCATCACCAGAGGAGGAGTAGAAGTGGATCCCCAGAAGATCATGGCCATTGAGTCGTGGCCAGTGCCCAGCACCGTTGTAGAAGTTCGCAGTTTTCTTGGATTGGCCGGCTACTACCGGCGGTTCATTTCAGACTTTGTTCGGATTTCAGTGCCATTGACGCAGTTGACCCGCAAGGATGCGCAGTTTGTTTGGACAGCAGAGTGCCAGAATTCTTTTGAGCAGTTGAAGCGAGGATTGATAATAGCTCCTATTCTCACACTTCCAGATGGAACTGGGGGATTCTCAGTATATTGTGATGCTTCGACAGTAGGTTTAGGATGTGTTCTGATGCAGCATGGGAAGGTAATAGCTTATGCTTCACGGCAACTTCGTGATCATGAGAGAAATTACCCAATCCATGACTTGGAGCTGGCAGTAGTAGCGTTTGCACTTAAGTTGTGGAGGCACTACTTGTACGGAGATAGGGTAGAGATTTTCACCGACCACAAGAGCCTGAAGTATGTTTTCACCCAGAAGGATCTTAACATGCGTCAGAGGAGGTGGCTGGAGCTTCTTGTGGATTATGATGTCAACTTACAGTATCATCCCGGGAAGGCCAACGTCGTTGCAGATGCATTGAGCAGGAGAGCCGGAGTTTATTTCCTAACAGCGTAACCTGAGCTGTTAGCAGATCTTCGGAAGATGGGTATTAAAGTTGTTCTCCCTTCCAGTGTAGCATTGATAGCCAACATGCAAGTTCAGTCTACTATAGTCGAGAGGATCCGGATGGCGCAGTCAGCAGATTCTAAGCTTCAGCGACTCAGAGCAGAGTGTGAGGCAGGCCGGCGACCAGAGTTATGCATTCAAGAGGACGGTACACTTAGGCATGGTAAGCGTCTTTGTGTACCCAGTGGAGATATCAGACAGGAAATTATGGCAGAGGCTCACAGTTCTCAGTATTCGATTCATCCGGGCGGTACGAAGATGTACCGTGATATCCGGCAGCACTTTTGGTGGAATGGCATGAAGAGGGAGATAGCCCGGTTTGTCTCTCGGTGTTTGGTTTGTCAACAAGTTAAAGCTGAACATCAGAGGTCGGCTGGACTTCTTCATCCCTTGCCGATCCTAGAATAGAAATGGGAACATGTGACCATGGATTTTATGACCGGATTGCCTAGATCCCCAGCTGGTCGAGATGCTATCTGGGTTATAGTTGATCGGCTCACGAAGGTAGCTCACTTCCTCCCGTTTAGAGTTGGTCAGTCGACGGCTCAGTTAGCAGAGATGTATCTCAGGCAGATCGTCAGGCTTCACGGCGTTCCAGTCAGTATCACCTCAGACCGAGATTCCAGATTTACATCGCACTTTTGGCGTAGCCTGCAGGAGAGCTTGGAAACTCGTCTCCAGTTCAGCTCAGCTTATCATTCGCAGACAGATGGCCAATCGGAGCGCACGATCCAGACCCTTGAAGATATGTTGCGATCTTGCACACTTGACTTCGGTGGTTCGTGGGAAGATCACTTGCACCTGGTGGAGTTCTCGTACAACAACAGCTTCCAAGCCAGTATCCAGTTGGCACCGTTTGAGGCACTGTATGGTAGGAAGTGTAGATCTCCGTTAGTCTGGGATGATGTTGGAGAGAGGCAGATGCTCGGTCCAGAAATGATTGCCCAGACAGTTGAAGTGGTCAGAAGAGTTTGGGATCATCTTCGAGTTGTCCAAGATCGCCAGTGCCATTGGGCCGATTCTCATCGGCGCCCTCTCGAGTTTTCCGTCGGTGACCATGTATTCCTGAGGATTTTGCCTAACCGTGGCGTCATTCGTTTCGGCGTACGGGGAAAGCTTAGTCCTAGGTATATAGGACCGTTCGATATTCTGGAGCGAGTAGGAGATGTATCCTATCGTCTCGCTCTTCCGCCGTCGCTAAGCAAGGTGCATGACGTGTT
Organism: Iris pallida; assembly: GCA_029216955.1. NCBI lineage: Eukaryota > Viridiplantae > Streptophyta > Magnoliopsida > Asparagales > Iridaceae > Iris > Iris pallida. The sequence goes on along the minus strand of JANAVB010019023.1, from coordinate 23,774 downwards.
CCATGTATCCCAATTACGACGGTATATCCCAGACCCGAGCCACATCCTGGATCATTCGGAATTGGTTGTTGGTACCAACCTTTCGTATGAGGAGAGGCCCGTGTCTATATTGGACCAAAGAGAGAAGACGCTCAAGAACAAGACTATCAAGTTGGTCCGAGTTGCTTGGGGTCATCACTCTTTGGGGGAGTCAACGTGGGAGCGTGAGGATGATATCCGATCGCGATATCCCGACTTGTTTGACTCGTGAGGTATAATGTCTTTCTTATGCCTCATGCCTTTGATTTTTTGCTTGCATGATTGATTGATTGCCTAGTATAGCTTTCTTGTGATTAGTATAGCTTGTCATTGCTCCTCTAGCCTCTTGATTAAATTCCGAGGACAAAATTCTTTTAAGGTGGGTAGAGTTGTAATGCTTGTTGTTCATATTACGTATCTGGGTATACGTGTACGTATTATTTCTGTATTGCATGAATCCTTGCTTGACTTTTCCTTCATGGCTTGGTTATTCTTAGGTTGGTTCGGCTTGGCTCGGTTTGCTTTGGTTCATTATGAACCAAGGGTGAACCCCTACCTTCCACCAACCCCTTTATTAATCCATTCTCTCTATTCTCTCTCCTCATTACTCTTCTTCCCCACCATTAATCTTCCACCTACCAGGAGAGAGGAAGAGAGAGCTAGGCAAGTGCACCTTGCTTCATGGAGGAACCCAAATATTATTGTTCCATTCTCTTCCTTGCAGCATTTTAATACTCTTTAGTACTTGACCTTTTCACTTTTTATGGCTAGATTCTTGTAGATCTAAGTTTGTCTTACTTTCAGATTTTTTGGGTTTTAATCTATTTTGTATTGTTATTTCCAAGTTTCGATGGTTCCATGCTGTAGAGAATCTTGTTCTGTCCCATTTTGACATATAGAAGTTCGGATTTGGGCTCCGGATGATGGAGTTGTGGAGCTTGAGGACTTGGCTCTCATGGTGTTCTTCTTCTCTGAAATTTTGGAGAAGATGAACTGTGCTGACTTGACCGCATGAATAATTCATGCGACAAGTGTTCTCTTCAGCCGCATGGCTGGAAGTACTTCAGCCGCATGAGGGCCGAACTCATCTAGCCGCATGACTCGCTCAATCCCCAACCGCATATGCTTTGCACTTTTTGAGCCGCATGAGACGTTACCCATTTGGCCGCATGCGCCCTCCCAAGCCGCATGAGGACCCGCTCCTTCCAGCCGTATGAATGCTCTGACTTAGTCTCATGCGCCCTCTCTTCCCGTTGGCCGCATGAGAACTTCTTCCCGAGCCGCATGAACTTGGTCCACATGTAGCCGCATAGGCGCATGACCCCGCTAACCGCATAAGCACATGGCTTCGCCCCTGTCCCTGCCGCATGGATTGTTGCCTCAGCCGTATGCGCTTCCCTCTTTCCGTAGCCGTATGGACTGTTCTCCTCCTGCCGCATGAGCATGCCTTTCTCTCAGCTGCATGGACCCAATTCATTTCAGCTGTATGAGCTTTGGACCCTCAGCCGCATGAGCTGCTGCCGCATGGATTCTCTCCTTGGCCGCATGCGCCGGACCCTATTGAGCCGCATGGGCTGTTCTCTTCCCAGCCGCATGAGATCATTCCTGGTCGCATGTGCCTGGGCCGCATGGCTCCCTATAGCCCTGTGTTTTTATTATTTGCCCATGTCGTGTAACCCTTTATGGTTATGCCCATTTTATATCCTTACGCCTTTTGTCCTGAACTTGATAAATCACGACTTGATTGATATGATTGAGATAACAATTGTACTTGACATGGTGTGACAAGGAACTAGCATGACACGACAGTGACCCGTAGTGGTGCACTCCTGACAAGTAAACATGACATGACCTGATAGTGGCCCGTCGTGGCGCACACTTGACCAGTACACTTGACATGGAAACCTGACATGATATATCTGATAAGCTGTTGCAACGGCTACCTGACATGACATGACCTGTATAATTAATCCTGGACACCGTGGGCGATTGTGCTTGTACAATAATTCAGTCCTGTCTTGCATCATGTCTAGGAGGGGACTCCTGAGTACCACGGTCAGGAGTATCCATTGAAATGGACTAAGGCTAATAACTAGATTAATACATTAGTCATAAAGAGATCTTCCAGCTACAGGCAATCCTGTTACCTGGGCACGTCTTGGGATCTGTAGCCTGCCGTCGAGTAGGGCACATTTCCAGCACACTGTCATGTGTTGCACCCTTCAAGCTACCTAAGGGTATATTCGTTTCCTGGACGATGTACCCACCTGAATTCAACTCTAAATCTTTTAACCCGGGTAACCTGGATGGACTGCAGGGCTTGTGGCTGTGGAAGATTCTCACTGCATCTTGCTAGTAACTAGGCTTGTGATAACCCTAGTTAGTTAAAGTATCAAGCCGTAGTTCTTGTTTGGCCGTGAAATGATTGGATGGAGTCTAACCAGTCTAGTCTTGTCCCGATCATGTTCCAAATTGCTGCATGACCTGAATGTCTGTATTTATTTTACCGATAAATGGTGAGAATTCCAAGTTCTGTTCAGACGAAGGGTTACAACCCCGGTCCTTGTTTGGTTTACGGGTTGTAACCTGGTTATCTGAATAGTTCCATGGTTATCTCGTCGTATATCATTCTGATGTATTTTCTTTATTTCCAGTTGTTACTTTTATTTATACTCTTGTGATAATTGCTGGTTTTAGTTCCTAAGTGAAGCTTCCTTTGTGGCACTTGCTCTTTCTGGTATCTGACCCAGCTAGTTTTGTATGGCCAGATTTCGGAGCAGCTCCAGAGGATCTACCGCTTTTCCAGCCCGATGGTGAACACCAGACATAACCAGGGCAACGAGTGGGTTAGTTTTGGCTCTCCCACTTTATTGTAAAAATATTCTTTTGAGGCGTTTAGCCGACGAGCACCTATTTAGCTCGATTGCACTTACTTACTATCTGCCTACGGGCTGTAACATGATTGACAGATCCTAGGGTTGATCATGTATGACTAAAACTCTTGCTAGTCCTAACATTTTGTAACGACTAGCTTCATGATCAACTGAATATGTGATGTTTGGGACGCCTTACTATTGTATATTTGGTGATCTTACACCTTGTAACATTTACTTACGTGCTTGTGATTGAGACACTAGGCTTGTTCATGACCTTAAGAGACTGTTGGCTTGTAGTTAAATTCTCATGTATCTAGACAACCGTGACTGTATAGCGAGATGGAATCCATTTCATATACGTAGCTGGCTATGTCTGCCCCCGCTCTCCAGTATTCTGGTTCTGGGGCATGACAGAACCTGCAGTCTGCACATTGATACTCTTATGTAAGAACACACACTTGCACATTGACACTCTAATGCTAGTCCTCACTTTGATACATCTATTAATGTTTTTGGATGTTATTTCTACATACAGTGTGTCCATACTGACTATAATTTCTTATTTCGTCCCTTAAGGTGTATGTGAAGGAGATTTTGAGGAAGAAGAAGAAAAAAAAAGGTAAAGATGGAGATGAAGAATCATCTTTTGAGTTTTAAAACTTTTATTTCAATTTGGACTGTAATATTTGAATTGTAATATGGTTCTGAATATTGGTTGGTCTTGGTGCTCGAACTCGATTTTGTGTTTGAAAAATTGTAAATTAAACTTTTCGGTTGTATTAAGCACCATTGGGGTGCATGGTTCGTACTTGTTTGAAAAATATAATATGGTCTTGAATTTAGAGTAGGTCTGATATTTGTTTAGATTATTGTAGTGTGAATTATGCAGGTTCTATGTTGAACTACTAACGAGGATTGTGCAGAATATTGCAACATGGATTATGCAGTTTATTGGACTTGGAATGAAGTTTACTTAATTTGATTATGATTTGTTTGGTTGAAGCGTTTATATTTGTTTGTATTAATCATCTAAACATTAATTTAGCTAAGTTGTGTGCATTTATTTGATTTGCAGTTGGCCTTCACAGATGTTTTTGATTTTTTGGTGTATTCCTTTGATTTGCAGATGGCCTTCACAGATTTGATGAGTCCTTGGTGCATTCCTAGGATTTACAATTGGCCTTCATTCCGAGTGTATTCCTGGGATCACTAAAACTTTATTTGATTGGAATGTGTTCTGCTTTCTGTAAATAATCAGTACATCTATGCCATCAGTATGAATTCGATGTCAATATAATGCATAATGTAATCTGGCTTGTTCATCTGTCACGTCCCAGAACCAGAATACTGAGACGGACTAGGCCAGCTACACCGTATGAGGTATATAAACGTCACACGGCGATCGTGGCTGTCAAGAGACTAGGGGGTGCATGCTACAATCAGGTCTCCTATGATCCCACAGAGCATCTATGTCTCAATCAATCAAAACAAGAAGCAGTAAATAATGATCATATAAGACAAAACAGTAAGACGTCCCCGACGCTTCATCAAAATGATTCATGAGCCTAGATTTACAAAATAATGAGCTAGTACCGAGAGTCAATAGTACATAACTGTAGTCAGCTGCAGTCTGATTTAATTACAATTACGTAAAAGGAAACTAGTATCCAGAACTGCCGGCTAAACAGGTGCCGGTGGCTAAATGCCAAGTACAAAATAGAAGATATCAGAGCAGTGAAGAAGAAACCCACTCATGGTCCCTGGCGCCCATACTCCTGGTATACATATTGTTCGGGTGGAAGGCTGGATCCTCTGGAGCTGCTACGAGATCTGGCCAAACAAAACCAGCGGGGTCAGGCCCCGAATAGCAAGTACCACAAGGAAGCACAAAAGGGTGAGATAAAACCCAATGAGTAAAATATGACCTGATTCATGAGTTATAGGCTTATACCATATCATCGAGACAATACGACACCCTTACAACCAAACAAGGACAAACGGTGCCAATATCGTGCCGAGATAAAATATATCCTATAACCATGGACAGGTGAAGGGCTTCTGATCGCGACTTCGGTCCATAGCCTATCGCAGCACAATAGCCCAACCCAACAACCAAACAAGGACATGGGTTGGACCACGCACCACGATAGTCCATGTTCCTCAGTTGCTAACAGAAGAAAATATATCACAAACAAGTCAGCTTACAAGCGGCCAATCAATCCTATGGCTTTCTATGATTTGTCTAGATTATCCCAGTAATACAATATAGGAATCCTCAGATCGTGTCAGCCCAGCAGGGCTAGCCAATTTCGTATCATATACATATACATATAGCACTTTAATTATGCACCGGTCCCTCGTAAGGCCACCGTGCTAAAACATATAACACATAGCATGCAGGAGTCGGATATAGTCATCCACTATAGGTAGATGAAACTGTATCCGTGGCGGCCAACCCGACACGTCATGACGGGACCCAGGGGTAGCTAGTATGGCACGATCTCGAGATTATGTTCCCTCCCAATGCTTCTACCGATTTAAGTTGCTAGATTAACCCAATCTTGATATTGGAATTACATATCGTGGTCACATGGTCATCCTCCTGTATGTCGTACCATAGTACGCGTACCCTAAGTACGAATCCACATCGGCTCAAGGAGTCCCAAATCTAGATCCATGCTTAGTGTAATGCTTCAAACAACAATCATTATACCACGACACTATTGCTGACCAATTACCCTGACTGTGCTGGAAGGTACACATGTATTGACATATAACACGAATGATCACTTAGCACGCGGAGTCACACCTCAGTGCACTCATTAAATAGCACCACAGTGCATACTAATATTGTATCCCAATACACACTTAGAAAAGGTACCAGCACATACAAAGGTAATCTGGTCAGGAACATGGTCAAGTCCGAAGTCACACGGACCTCTCGTGACATAAAAGTCACATATGAAATCCGGTTAAAGTGAAACATGAATGTCCTTAGAGCCAACACAAGGATCTTCCACTTCCATATTGGAAGTTGGAAGAAATTTTAGCCATAATACAATCAATAGGACAAAATACACAAAACAGCCAAAGTAGGCCCTATGCGGCCAAGGATGGATGGGCTCATGCGGCTCAGGAAAGCTGGCCCATGCGGCTCAAAACAAACGGGTGCATGCGGCTCAGGAATGCGGGTATTCATGCGGCTGAAGGGACGCGCGCTCACGCGGCTGGGAGCAAGTAAGCTCATGCGGCTGGAAATGGACGGGCGCTTATGCGGCTGGGAGCATGCGGGTCATATGCGGCTGCGGCACGAAAAGCTCATGCGGCACGGTTGAAGCAGGCTCATGCGGCAGCAAATAATCAAGTTTATGCGGTCGAAAATAACCTGGCATATGCGGCAAGGATTGAGACAGGCTCATGCGGCTGAGATATGCGGGGCGCATGCGGCTCAAGAAATCAGAGTTCATGCGACAGAAACTGCTTAGCACCATGCGGCTAAGACTGCTTATGCGGCTGGGAGAAATTAAATTCATGCGGCTGGGGATAAAGTCTTATGCGACTGGGCAAGGGAATCATGGCCCATGCGGCTGAAAGCTAACAAGTCATGCGGCCAGGGAAACTTGCCGCATGAAAGTTCATGCGGTCAAGCACTGTTCTTCTTCTCCATTTTTCGAGAAGAAGAACTAAGGAAAAGCCATGACTTCAAAGCTTCATAACTCCTTCATCCAAGGTCAGAATCCAGACTTCCATAGGTCAAAATAGGACAGAAAGAAATTCTCTACGACATGGAACCATCAAAACTTAAAAATAACAAGGTTTACTAGATCAAACCCAAGAAATCCGAAAATGAAATAAACTTAGATCTACAAGAATTTATCCATGGAAATCAAAAATGCTAAGTACTAAACTTGTAGAGGATAATGAGAAGAACAATATAGATAAATTACATCAAAGAAAAATCAAGAAATGAAAAGTACAAGAATCTCTCCATTTGGTGCAAGATGTACTTGCCTAAATGTTGGGAGGAAAAGAAATGAAAAGAGTGAATGAATGAAGAGAGAGAGTGAGGAAGAGAATATATATAGGGGTTGGGTTGACTCAAAGAAAACCCTAATCTCAAGCATGCTCCTAACCATGGGGCTAATGACATGTTAAGGCTACATGATACAACTAATTAAATTAAATAAATAAAATCCTAACCACAACACGGTTCAGAAATCCTATCATCGAAATAGTGAACCACGCCTACAACCAAACAAGGACAAGGGGTGGTGTAATGACCTGAATTCGTGATACGTATTTAAAGTGCGTATGCATATTTTGGACCCATATTTTATTTTAGTCACGATTAGTTATCTTGGTTTATTTTACATTGGCTTGGTTTTAATTAGCATTGATAGTTCAATTGGTTTTAATAGTTCATTGGTTTATTTTGGATTATTGAGGCTGGGTTTATTTCATGGTTTATTTGGTTTAAATTGCTAGAGAGAGAGAGTTTATTGGCCTTGACTTGGTTCACCTTGGTTTATTTTGGTTTGGTCTATTTTGGTTTAACATGGAGAACCCTACCCTATTATAAATATCAACTTCTCTCTCTCTCCTTATTATTTTTTTCATCTTCTTCCTCAAGCTTCTTCCTCTCCACCACCACCACCAACTTAGGCAAGTGCATCTTGCTATCACTTGAGGGCTACATTTTATTTGTTTATTAGTTTTATTAGCTCATTTTGAGCAACATTAGAACTTGGATTTTCTCCATTTGGAGCTTAAAATTTTGTAGATCTAGGTTTGAAGTATTTTCGGATTTTGGTGGATTTGATCTATGAAACTTGTTTATTTTCATGTTTTGATTGTTCTATGTGGAAGAGAATTGAATTTTACACAATTTAGACCCTTGCAAAGTTGGGTTTGGACTTGTTTTGACCTAGTTGTGGTCCTTGTAATTTCTGAGTTCCATGGCTTTTTCTCTCGGTTTGGGGAAGAAGACCCCTGTTCCCGAGCGCAATTCAGTCCAGCGCTCTTTAGCGCTGGCGCAAACCAGTTAGCCCAGCACTCTTTAGTGCTGGCGCAATCTAGCCTCGCGCAGCTCGTTTTGGCGCAATCCAGCCAGCGCAGCTCGCCCTGGCGCAATCCATCCTCTGCGCAATCCGGTGTGTGCGCAATCCAGTGTGTGCGCAATCCGATCCCTGCACAACCTGACTCAGCGCGGCTCAGCTCTTGCGCAGATCATCTTCTACGCAATCTGACCTAGCGCAATCCATTTCCCTGCGCGCTTGACCCAGCGCAGTCCAGCCCCTGCGCGATCCAACTCTCGCGCAGTTCATCCCTTGCGCACTCTAACCCCTGCGCAATCCATTGTCCATGTTAATTTTGTTTTAATCCTCTAGGCTTGGCTTCTTTTCTATGGATTGGAGTTTTGAGATCTTGTTTCACATGACACGACTGCTTGACCCAACACGACCTGGCACGGTTTTTGATGAATTGCTTATGACTAATATGGTTTCTGATTTCTGTGATTTATGATCCGGGTACTTTCTGATCTTCTTGATAGTGACCCGATGGGATGCACACTTGACTTGTAACCGGTGATTCATATTAGTCCTATATATGAATATTTTATTAGATATTTTACGCCCATTTTATATCCTTACGTCTTTTGTCATGAACTTGATAATCGCGAATTTATTTAATATGTTTGGAATGATAACTTGACATGATTGGCTTGACATGATAGACTTGATATGACAACCTGACTTGATGATGACCCGTAGTGGTGCACTCTTCACAAGTAACCTGACATGGCACGACAGTGACCCGTAGTGGTGCGCTCTCGACCAGTAACCTGACATGACATGATAATGGCCCGTCGTGGCGCACTCCTGACTAGTATACTTGACCGGATAACCTGACATGTTATATCTCGATAAGCCGTTGCGGCGGCTACTTGACATGACATGACCTGTATAATGACTTGACACCGTGGACGATTGTGCTTGTATAAATGAACCAGTCTTGTCTCGCATCATTTCTAGGGCATGGACCCCTGAGTACCACGGTCAGGGGTACATATTGAAATAAACTAAGGTTAATAACTAGAATAATCTACTAGTCATGAAGAGATGTTCCCCAGTTACAGGCGACCCCGTTATTCCGGCCGCAAATGTTTGGACTTGTAGCCTACCGACGAGTAGGGCACATTTCCAGCCCACTGTCATGTGGGGCACTCTCGATTGTCACTTTAATGATTAAACTCTATTGTCTTGCACTCTCCCTCCATTGATACTTTAATGATTGAACTCTCTGGATTGTCACTATAATGATTGCCTGGATAACCTGGGTAGCTGCAGGGCCTGTGACTACTTGGAGCATCTCATTGCATCTTGCTAGTAACTAGGATTGTGATAACCCTAGTTAGTTAATGTAGAAAGCCGTAGGCAATGATTGGCCGTGATTGATTGGATGAAGTCTAGTCCAGTATAGTATTGTCTTGAAGTGATCGATTGCCAGATTGTACCAGCATGATTGAATGATTGTCACTCCAGATTGTCACTATAATGCTTGAACACTATTGTCACTCCAGATTGTACTATCCTGATTGTACCCTTCATTGTCACTTTCATCATTGTCTTCTTTTCATATATATTGTCCAGCTATATTTTATTTAACATGATGCTTCTCTTAATTATTTTCTCTGATTGGGACAAGTGCATTGGTAGTGCGCGAACCCCAATCTGTGTTACTTATTGTTTTGTTACGTGTTGAATGCTAATGATTTGCTTGTTTTAGTCCTAAGTGAAGCCTCCTTTGTGGCACTTGCTCTTTCTGGGGTCTGACCCAGCTGGTTTTGTATGGCTAGATACCGGAGCAGTACCAAAGGATCTTCCTGCTTTCCAGCCCGATGGTGGTCACCAGGCGTAACCAGGGCATCGAGTGGGTTTCTTTTGTTCTTCCACTGTAATATTGTAAATTATTCTTTTGAGGCGCTTAGCCGACGCGAGCAAGTATTAGCTCGATTGTACTTACTTACTGTCTGCCTACGGGCTGTAACATGATTGACAAGCCCCGGGGGTTGATCATGTGTGACTGAACTCTTACTAGTCCTTACATTTTGTACGACTAGCTTCATGATCATCTGGATATGTAATGTTTGGGATGCCTTACAATTGTATATTTAGTGATCTGATATCTTGTTACTATTATTAGTTGGTTGAGATTGAGATAATAGGCTATTTTATGACTTTAAGAGACTGATGGATTGTAGTGAAACCCTCACATATCTAGACAGCCGTGACCATATAGCGGTATGGATTCCATTCCGTTATACGTAGCTGGCTATGTCTGCCCCCGCTCTCCAGTATTCTGGTTCTGGGGCGTGACAGGTGGCACACTAATCCACGACGAGACACTGTCCCATGCCATGGCTAGTTACAAATACATGATACATACATTCAAGATACAGGTGCCAGATACCATATACATGAAAAATTAAAAATTTACGTATTTCGGGAATGGGGAGTGACATCATCCCCCTCCTTAGAAGGAGCGAATGAGGAGCGAATGGACCTGACGAATGGGAAGAACAGATAAACATACTGTACAATGTCCAACATACTGTAAAATCAAAAATAAATATGCGTTAATGTAGGGTGAAAAATGTAAATGTTGAATGTACAATGTCCAACAAATTACTGTAATTTAGGAGAATTTTTTTTAATAAAGTGAGCAGGTTAATATGACTTGTTATACCAGGTAAAGCCAAAGTCAAAGTAAACACCTTTCACAATTTTCAATGCAAAGGTTTGGGATGTATTGATACATTCCATGTATTGTAGATATATATATATATATATTTTTTTTTTTATATATTGATACATTCCATGTATTGTAGATATATATATATATATATGTATTGTAGATATCTACAATACATTCCATGTATTGTAGATATATATATATATATATATATATATATATATATATATATATATATATATATATATGTGTGTGTGTGCGTGTGTGTGTGTGTGTGTGTCACTCCCCGATCCTGGAATACGTATTTTAATATGTAAAACCGATAAATTGTATTTACTTTGTATTTATACGATATTTATATGCTGAATTTCTTCATGCATTTCCCAAAAATATTCGACAAAATATTATTTCGTAATTTATTTTCTGCATTTGGGCCTACAGTTTTGGCTCATTTGGGTAACCTGTTCTTGGTTCACCAATGGTTCATCATGAACCCTTTGGTTCATCATGAACCCATGGGTTCAAGATTCTATATAATAACTCAACTCATTCTCTCTCCTCTCATTTATTTCCTCTCCTTTACTTTCCTCCACCAACCAAGGCAAGTACCAACTTGCTCAAGAGAGGGATCCATAAATGTTGATGTTTTCTTACAAAATTATTTGTCAAAATATGTTCTTCTCCTGATTCTATACTAGTTTAGAACTTGAAGTTTTCCATTTTGAAGCTTTAATTTTTGTAGATCTAGGTTTTAACCATTTTCGGATCTTCTTGGTTTTGATCTAGCAAACTTCATTATTTTTAAGTTTTGATGGTTCCATATTGTAGAGAATTTTATTCTACCCAATTTTGACCTTTGAAAAGTTGGATTTGGACTTATTTTGACCAAGTTAGGGACTTTTGAAGCTTTGGGTTCAAACCATGGAGTTCTTGCTGTTTTGTATATATATATATGTAAATGTTTGTGTATGCTATATATCCTTACGCCTTTTGTCCTGAGCATGATATGAGCACTAATGTTCCCCGGTGAACAAAGTGTTCCTACCTGATACTTGTACCTGAATGTCCCAGTTCTCGTTCATGCTCGACAAATGACTCGTAACTCCACGTGGCATATTTGCAATGATGCATTACACCAAGGAGGGTAGAACATGTTGACATACTGATTGACATGGATCCTCTTTTGGGGTACTCGTACTTGAGTACGACTTTTAGGAGGATAATCATGCAAGCCACAGCATGTGAGTCCAAGATTTCACCTAGGGTTAAACTAGGCAACTAAATATACTAGATGCATGGGGAGGGCAAAATCCCGAGATCGTGTTACACCAGCCGCCTTGAGATATTGTCCCGACGCGCCGGCTGGTCTCCACGGATACTGTGTCATCCGCAACGAGTAGATGACTGTATCCGATTAATTCCTGCTATATATTATATGTCTTGGCAAGGTGGCCTTACGAGGGACCTGTGCTCAATGACACCTGTCTACGCGAACCCCTGGGTTGGCTAGCCTTGTTGGAAAGATACGATCTGAGGATTTTGAAATAATATGATGCGAGGATAACCTCGTCCCACTAGAAACTCGTAGACTTGATTGGCCGCGAAAACGATTTGCGTGTATCTTATTACCTTCCGTGAATAACTGAGGGAAGCGGACTGTCATGGTACGGGATCCAACCCATGTTCTTATTTAATTGTTGGGTTGGTTATCGTACTATGACAGGCTGTGGACCGAAGTTATGAACGGAAGACTTATTCTGGTTGTGAAGTGCTACTTCTGTGAATGACTGAGGAACATGTTCTATCATGGTACATGATCCAACCCATGTTCTTGTTTGATTGTTGGGTTGGTTATTGTGCTACGATAGGCTATCGACCGAAGTCACGATCAGGAGATTTTATTGATTATACCCTTTAACTTATGTGAAAGTTATAGAGTACGACACGTCCCGACTCCATGCGGCACCTTTTGTCCTTATTTGGTTGTAAGGGTGCCACATGGGTTCGAGGATCTTGCGCTACCCTATAATAGTTGCATAAGTATTACTATTATCAATCATTCTATTAACTGGGTTTTTAATCTTAACTCTTGTGCCCCTTTGGCGGTACTTGCTATTCGGGGCTGACCCCGCTGGTTTTGTTTGGCCAGATCTCGTAGCAGAGCCAGAGGACACGATCTTCCTCCCTGACATCCATGGTGCATACTAGGAGCATGGCGGTTCGGGGACTCGAGTGGGTTTCTTCTCCACCACTCTTGCTTATATTTTGTGCGACATTTAGCCACCGGCACCTGTTAGCCGGATTACTTGATCTTTTGTGTCGGTACATAATTGTAATTAAACAGACTGCAGCTGTGTATAATTTTGTACTCCTGACTCTCTGAGATAGCTAAATTATAAAGCTAGTCTCTCATGATCATTTTGATGAAGCATCAGGGACGTCTTACTGCTTTATCTTTAATGTTCATTTATTTGCTTATGTGATTTGATTGATTGAGACATAGAACTCTGTGGGACCATAGGAGACTTGATTGTAGCATGCACCCCCTAGTCTCTCGACAGCCACGATCGTCGTATGACGTTACGTACCTCATATGGAGTAGCTGGCCTAGTCCGTCTCCGTATTTCGGTACTGGGGCGTGACAAGGTTTTAGTGGTGGCCCATGCAGGTCTGTTTTTTAGACTTGTGGGGTATTGCGAATTATTAGGAGTCTCAATCAAAACTTGTTCCCCTTGAAATTCTGTTTCGAATTTTCTGTCCTTGCCTTGATCTCTAACCTGACTTGCATCCTCGAAATCTTCCTCGTTCGGACTTGATAATCTTATATCTTTCTCTATAGGGGTGCTTCATTCTCAGTAGCGGGTGAGGCCCAAGAGGAAGGGTAGCGAGAGCATGGCTCGACTAGGCACCAGCAGGGGAGAGAACCTTCCCCCGGGCGGACACGAGCAGAAATAGAACCCGAGGCAGTGCAGCCGCAGGTTATTGAAACTCCTGCAGCACCAGCAGCAACGGCAGTCCCAGATGCCGTAGCACTCCTGGAGGTCATCCGGGGGATTCTTGTCACTCACCAACAGCAACAGACTCAACAGCAGGGGCAGAACGTGTTACTGAACCAAGGGATTCTGTCACGCCCCAGTACTGGAATACTGAGACGGACTAGGCCAGCTACACCGTATGAGGTATATAAACGTCATACGACGATCGTGGCTGTCAAGAGACTAGGGGGTGCATGCTACAATCAGGTCTCCTATGGTCCCACAGAGCATCTATGTCCCAATCAATCAAAACAAAAAGCAGTAAATAATGATCATATAAGACAAAGCAGTAAGGCGTCCCCGACGCTTCATCAGAATGATTCATGAGTCTAGCTATACAAAATGATGAGCTAGTTCCGAGAGTCAATAGTACATAACTATAGTCAGCTGCAGTCTGATTTAATTACAATTATGTAAAGGAAACTAGTGTTCAGAACTGCCGGCTAAACAAGTGCCGGTGGCTAAACGCCAAGTACAAAATAGAAGATATCAGAGCGGTGAAGAAAAAACCCACTCATGGTCCCTGGCGCCCATACTCCTGGTGTGCACCATTGTTCGGGTGGAAAGCTGGATCCTCTGGAGCTGCTACGAAATCTGGCCAAACAAAACCAGCGGGGTCAGGCCCCGAATAGCAAGTACCACAAGGGAGCACAAAAGAGTGAGATAAATCCAATGAGTTAAATAAGACCTGATTCATGAGTTATAGGCTTATACCATATCATCGAGACAATACGACACCCTTACAACCAAACAAGGACAAACGGTGCCAATATCGTACCGAGATAAGATATATCCTATAACCATGGGCAGGTAAAAGGGCTTCTGATCGCGACTTCGGTCCATAGCCTATCGCAGCACAATAGCCCAACCCAACAACCAAACAAGAACATGGGTTGGACCACGCACCACGATAGTCCATGTTCCTCGGTAGCTAACAAAAGAAAACATATCACAAACAAGTCAGCTTACAATCGGCCAATCAATCCTACGGCTTTCTATGATTTGTCTGGATTATCCCAGTAATGCAATATATGTAGGAATCCTCAGATCGTATCGCATTCCAGCAGGGCTAGCCAAACCATTATATACAAGCAAGCACGAAATGCACCGGTCCCTCGAAAGGCCACCGCGCTAGAATAAGCAGTAACGGTTCCAGCTCTCCTATAGGAAGAGCTGGCTCGGCAGTCACAAATCAGATACTGCACTCCACTAGTGCGGATGACTATACAGTATCCGAGGCAGCCAACCCGACGCGCCAGGACGGGACCCAGGGCGGCTGGTGACGTACGATCTCGAGATTCTGTTCCCTTCCAACGCTTCTACCAATTTAAGTTGCTTAGATTAACCCTATCTCGATATTGGAATTACATGTCGTGGTCACATGGTCATCCTCCTATATATCGTACCATAGTACGTGTACCCTAAGTATGAATCTACATCGGCTCAATCTAGATCCATGCTTAGTGTAATGTATCAAACAACAATCATTTTACCACGACACTATTGCTGATCAATTACCATAACTGTGCTGGAAGGTACACATGTATTGACATATAACACGAAGGATCACTTAGCATGTAGAGTCACACCTCAGTGCACTCATTAAATGGCACCGCAGTGCATACAAATATTGTATCTCAATACACACTTAGAATAGGTACCAGCACGTATACTGGTAATCAGGTCAGAAACATGGTCAAGTCAAGAAGTCATGTGGACCCCTCGTGACATAAAAGTCACATATGAATTCAGGTTAAAGTGAGACATGAAGGTCCTTGAAGCCAAGACAAAGATCTATAACTTTTATGTTGGAAGTTTGGAGAAATTCTGGCCACAATTCAGCCAAATAGGACTTAAAATAGCCAAAAATAGCCAAAATAGGCACTATGCGACACTATTCAGCACTATGCAGCATCCTCATGCGGCTCGGCACTATGCAGCACTATGCAGCATCCTCATGCGGCTCGGCACTATGCGACACTATACAGAATCCTTATACGGCTCGGCACTATGCGGCACTATACAGCATCCTCATGCGGCTCGACACTATGCAGCATCCTCATGCGGCTCGGCACTATGCGGCACTATACAGAATCCTTATGCGGCTCGGCACTATGCGGCACTATGAAGCATCCTCATGCGACTCGGCACTATGCAGCATCCTCATGCGGCTCGGCACTATGTAGTACTATGCAGAATCCTTATGCGGCTCGGCACTATGCAGCACTATGTAGCATCCTCATGCGGCTCGGTACTATGCAGCATCCTCATGCGGCTCGGCACTATACGACACTATGCAGAATCCTTATGCGGGTCGGCTCTATGCAGCACTATGCAGCATCCTCATGCGGCTCGATACTATACAGCACTATGCAGCATCCTCATGCGGCTCAGTACTATGCAGTACTATGCAGTATCCTCATGCAGCTCGGCACTATGCAGCACTATGCAGCATCCTTATGCGGCTCGGCACTATGCAGCACTATGCAGCATCCTTATGCGGCTCGGCACTATGCAGCACTATGCAGCACTATGCAGCATCCTTATGCGGCTCGGTACTATGCAGCACTATGCAGCATCCTTATGCGGCTCGGCACTATTCATCGTCCATGCCAGAATCAGGACAGATGAACATAGAAGTTTGACCAAAATTATTTTGGCCATAACTTTCTCAAAACAAGTCGAAATCTAACTTTTCAAAGGTCAAAATTGGATAGAATTGAATTTCCTACAACATAGGACCATTAGTTTTCGAAAACAACCAAGTTTGATAGATCAAAACCATGGAAACCCATAGAACCCTAGTTTTAGAAACTTAGATCTACACCAAACTAGCCATTAAAATCAAAAACTCCAAGAACTAAACTTGTAGAGAATGAAGAGAAGAACAATATAGACAAATAATATCAAAGAAAAATCAAGAAATGAAAATGCAATAATCTCTCCATTTGGTGCAAGATGTACTTGCCTAAAAGTTTGCTTGAGGAAAATAAATGAAAGAGTGAATGAGGAGAGAGAGTGAGGAAGAGAATATATATAGGGGTTGGGTTGACTCAAAGAAACCCTAAGCTTAAGCATGCTCTTAACCACATGACTAATGACATGTTAAATGCTACATGATACAACTAATTAAATTAATTAAATAAAATCCTAACCACAACACGGTTCAGAAATCTTATCATCGAAACAGTGAACCATGCCTACAACCAGACAAGGACAAGGGGTGGCGCACTAATCCGCGACGAGATACTGTCCCATGCCATGGTTAGTTACAAATACATGATACATACATTCAAGATACAGGTGCCAGATACCATATACAGGAAAAATCAAAAATTTACGTATTCCGGGAATGGGGAGTGACATCTCTACCCTCCTTAGAAAAATTCCGTCCTCGGAATTTCGATAAGGCTAGTCGAGCGCGCTCTCAGATCACGAAATACACTCATAACATAATGCAAGCACAATTATCAAACAACACATGACATATGAACAGCTTACGAAAGAAAGAACTATTAAGTAAAAGCACAAACAATAATCATACCATAGAAGGAAAGTGATCGGAGACATACGAATAAAATATGCCTCTCAAGTCAGGTAGGAATTCGTCCTCGAGGTCCTACACTGACTCCCAAAGTGGACAAGGGTCAACGCTTGTGATAAGTCGGTACCAATGACTAAATCAAGAACGAGACTCTGCCCAGGACGTACTCTCGTAATCAAGACACATGATGAATATCACGTATCACATGATACGAGAGCAGATGAGTGAGACGAGAAAGTCTCCTTCACTCTTCGAATATAGAACTCAAGGAATTATAATAAATAATACTCAAAACTTACCCAAAATCTGACCGCCTTCAGCCAACCTCTGCTCTAATACTCCAAATTCTTCTTGTCTTTGTCCCTGCCTTCCCTGGCCCTGCTGTTGCGGCCTCTGCGGTCCTGCTTGATGTTGTGCTTGTCGGTACATCTGAGCTTGTGTCAGTAATGGACGCTGGGCTAGTGGCCTCACTGCTAGTGCTGGCCCTTGATACGGTGCTACCTCTGGAGCTGGCAATGCCGGAAACCGTTGAGCTGGCCCTCCTGGCCTCTGCATCATAGGACAATTGGCAATCCTATGATCTGGACTGCCACACCTCAAGCATAATCCATTAGCTGAATGACACACATCCCTAGTGTGCCCTCCCTTACCACAGTAAGTGTAACCTACTGGTGCTTCCTGACGCTGCTGCTGGTTCCTCTGTTGCTGCTGTCGAATTGGTGCAGTCATAATTGTCGTGACTGGTGCTGCATCACGAATTCGGAAGCCAGGAGCTGGTGCTGACGTCCCAGGTACTGCTCCTCCCCCAGCACTCTGCGTATGAGACCTCTTCTGGCCCCCTGTCCTTGCTGATAACCTTTGAATAGTAAGCTCGTGCCTCCGAGCCGCCGTCAATACTGTATCGAATGTCTGGTAGTCGTGTCCCTCGACCAGCTGCAAAATCTCTAGTTGAAGTCCCTGCTGGAACCTCATTGCTCTCTATGGCTCTGTCGCCACCATCATCCGAGCAAACCTACTTAACCTGCAGAACTCCGCTGCATAACCATCCACCGTCTTACCAGCCTGCTTGAGACTGATAACCTCTGCTGTAGCTCATATCGCGCTACCACGCCAAAGTACTTAGCCTTGAATCTGGTACTGAAGCTATCCCAGGGAACAGGACGCCTCATTCCAACCTCTTTCGATGCCCACCAATCGCGGGCGAGATCCTGAAGTAAAAGTCTGACCTGGTCAACCTTCTCTTCTGCTGGAACCTTTGCTGTGGTTAATATGGCCTCTGTATCCTGAAGCCAAGCATCCGTCGTGATGGCATCCTCCGTGCCATCAAAATATTTCGGGTTAAGTCGACAAAACCTTCTGGACGCTCCTGAATCATTCCTGACACTTCTCTCAAGGGCTAATTGCAACCCCTGATTCTGTAGCACATTCTGTTCTTGCTGTCGAATTTGTTGTTGCTGTTGGGCTGCCGTCTGGCGTTGCTGGGTCTCCAATAACCCTCTAATAATCTGCAATAGTGTCGGCGCATCTAATGCTACTGGTACTACCGGCATGACTGGAGGTACGGGATCCTCTGGCCTATGTAGCTCAACTGGCTCATGCTCGATAATATTCTCGATGTGAATCTGTCCAGGTAGAGGGGCTACCCCTTGCTGATCTCCAACTGGTCCCTGATCTACTGGATTCTCTCCCATACCAGCTCTTCCAATAGCCGAGAATGATGTAACCCTAAAGGAAAGGATACAAGGTATCAAAAGACAGGACGGGAAGGAATCGAGGATGACAATCATGTTAGCAATCAAGGTGGAAGAAAGAGAAGACGAATCATGAGATCAAGGGGAACATGTTTTGATTGAGACTCCTATAATCGCAACACCCCACAAGTCTGAAAAACAAACCTTGCATGGGCCACCACTAAAACCTTGTCACGCCCCAGTACTGGAATACTGAGACGGACTAGGCCAGCTACACCGTATGAGGTATATAAACGTCATATGGCGATCGTGGCTGTCAAGAGACTAGGGGGTGCATGCTACAATCAGGTCTTTTATGGTCCCACAGAGCATCTATGTCCCAATCAATCAAAACAAAAAGCAGTAAATAATGATCATATAAGACAAAGCAGTAAGGCGTCCCCGACGCTTCATCAGAATGATTCATGAGTCTAGCTATACAAAATGATGAGCTAGTTCCGAGAGTCAATAGTACATAACTATAGTCAGCTGCAGTCTGATTTAATTACAATTATGTAAAGGAAACTAGTGTTCAGAACTGCCGGCTAAACAAGTGCCGGTGGCTAAACGCCAAGTACAAAATAGAAGATATCAGAGCGGTGAAGAAAAAACCCACTCATGGTCCCTGGCGCCCATACTCCTGGTGTGCACCATTGTTCGGGTGGAAAGCTGGATCCTCTGGAGCTGCTCAGAAATCTGGCCAAACAAAACCAGCGGGGTCAGGCCCCGAATAGCAAGTACCACAAGGGAGCACAAAAGAGTGAGATAAATCCAATGAGTTAAATAAGACCTGATTCATGAGTTATAGGCTTATACCATATCATCGAGACAATACGACACCCTTACAACCAAATAAGGACAAACGGTGCCAATATCGTACCGAGATAAGATATATCCTATAACCATGGACAGGTAAAAGGGCTTCTGATCGCGACTTCGGTCCATAGCCTATCGCAGCACAATAGCCCAACCCAACAACCAAACAAGGACATGGGTTGGACCACGCACCACGATAGTCCATGTTCCTCGGTAGCTAACAGAAGAAAACATATCACAAACAAGTCAGCTTACAATCGGCCAATCAATCCTACGGCTTTCTATGATTTGTCTGGATTATCCCAGTAATGCAATATATGTAGGAATCCTCAGATCGTATCGCATTCCAGCAGGACTAGCCAAACCATTATATACAAGCAAGCACGAAATGCACCGGTCCCTCGAAAGGCCACCGCGCTAGAATAAGCAGTAACGGTTCCAGCTCTCCTATAGGAAGAGCTGGCTCGGCAGTCACAAATCAGATACTGTACTCCACTAGTGCGGATGACTATACAGTATCCGAGGCAGCCAACCCGACGCGCCAGGACGGGACCCAGGGCGGCTGGTGACGTACGATCTCGAGATTCTGTTCCCTCCCAATGCTTCTACCAATTTAAGTTGCTTAGATTAACCCTATCTTGATATTGGAATTACATGTCGTGGTCACATGGTCATCCTCCTATATATCGTACCATAGTACGTGTACCCTAAGTATGAATCTACATCGGCTCAATCTAGATCCATGCTTAGTGTAATGTATCAAATAACAATCATTTTACCACAACACTATTGCTGATCAATTACCATAACTGTGCTGGAAGGTACACATGTATTGACATATAACACGAAGGATCACTTAGCATGTAGAGTCACACCTTAGTGCACTCATTAAATGGCACCGCAGTGCATACAAATGTTATATCTCAATACACACTTAGAATAGGTACCAGCACGTATACTGGTAATCAGGTCAGAAACATGGTCAAGTCAAGAAGTCATGTGGACCCCTCGTGACATAAAAGTCACATATGAATTCAGGTTAAAGTGAGACATGAAGGTCCTTGAAGCCAAGACAAAGATCTATAACTTTTATGTTGGAAGTTTGGAGAAATTCTGGCCACAATTCAGCCAAATAGGACTTAAAATAGCCAAAAACAGCCAAAATAGGCACTATGCGACACTATTCAGCACTATGCAGCATCCTCATGCGGCTCGGCACTATGCAGCACTATGCAGCATCCTCATGCGGCTCGGCACTATGCGGCACTATACAGAATCCTTATGCGGCTTGGCACTATGCAGCATCCTCATGCGGCTCGACACTAAGCAGCATCCTCATGCGGCTCGGCACTATGCGGCACTATACAGAATCCTTATGCGGCTCGGCACTATACGGCACTATGCAGCATCCTCATGCGGCTCGGCACTATGCAGCATCCTCATGCGGCTCGGCACTATGTGGCACTATGCAGAATCCTTATACGGTTCGGCACTATGCAGCACTATGCAGCATCCTCATGCGGCTCGGTACTATGCAGCATCCTCATGCGGCTCGGCACTATACGACACTATACAGAATCCTTATGCGGCTCGGCACTATGCAGCATCCTCATGCGGCTCGATACTATGCAGCACTATACAGCATCCTCATGCGGCTCGGCACTATGCAGTACTATGCAGTATCCTCATGCAGCTCGGCACTATGCAGCACTATGCAGCATCCTTATACGGCTCGGCACTATTCATCGTCCCTGCCAGAATTAGGACAGATGAACATAGAAGTTTGACCAAAATTGTTTTGGCCATAACTTCCTCAAAACAAGTCGAAATCTAACTTTTCAAAGGTCAAATTTGGATAGAATTGAATTTCCTACAACATAGGACCATTAGTTTTCAAAAACAACCAAGTTTGATAGATCAAAACCATGGAAACCCATAGAATCCTAGTTTTAGAAACTTAGATCTATACCAAACTAGCCATTAAAATCAAAAACTCCAAGAACTAAACTTGTAGAGAATGAAGAGAAGAACAATATAGACAAATAATATCAAAGAAAAATCAAAAAATGAAAATGCAATAATCTCTCCATTTGGTGCAAGATGTACTTGCCTAAAAGTTTGCTTGAGGAAAATAAATGAAAGAGTGAATAAGGAGAGAGAGTGAGGAAGAGAATATATATAGGGGTTGGGTTGACTCAAAGAAACCCTAAGCTTAAGCATGCTCTTAACCACATGACTAATGACATGTTAAATGCTACATGATACAACTAATTAAATTAATTAAATAAAATCCTAACCACAACACGGTTCAGAAATCTTATCATCGAAACAGTAAACCACGCCTACAACCAGACAAGGACAAGGGGTGGCGCACTAATCCGTGACGAGATACTGTCCCATGCCATGGTTAGTTACAAATACATGATACATACATTCAAGATACAGGTGCCAGATACCATATACAGGAAAAATCAAAAATTTACGTATTCCGGGAATGGGGAGTGACAGATTCAGTTAGCTCTTGAGAGGAGTGCCAGGGTTGACTCGGGAGCATCAGGAAGGTTCCGTCGCTTGAACCCAAGGTATTTTGATGGCACGGAGGATGCCATCACTGCGGATGCATGGATTCAAGACATCGAAGCCATCCTTGTGGCAGTCAAGGTTCCAGATGATGAGAAGGTTGATCAGGTCAAATTAGTACTTCAGGATCTTGCCCGCGACTGGTGGGCATCAGAAGAAGTTGGTATAAGGCGTCCTGTTCGTTGGACCACCTTCAGTAAAAGATTCAAGGCCAAGTATTTTGGCGTAATAGCTCGATATGAGCTCCAGCAGAAGTTTATTAGTCTCAAGCAAGCAGGCAAGACCGTAGATGGGTATACAGCAGAGTTTTGCAGATTGTGCCGTTTCGCTCCAGCAATGGTGGCAACGGAGTCAGAGAAGGCTATAAGGTTCCAGCAGGGACTTCATTTGGAACTATTACAGCTTGTGGAGGGACACGACTAACAGACGTTTGACGCTGTTTTGACGGCCGCTCGGAGGTACGAGCTTACCCAGCAGAGGTTGGCATCGAGGACAGGAGGTCAGAAGAGATCTCATTCCCAGGTTAGAGGAGGAGTGATGCAACGAACATCGGCACCAGCACCCGGTGTATGTATTCATGATGCAGGAGCACCACGAAGGACGGCCGTGTCAACTAATACAGCACCAATTCGGCATCAGCAGCCAAGGAACCAACAGCAGCGTCAGGAAGCACCCCAGGGCTGTACATTCTATGGGAAGGCAGGGCACACGAGGGAGGTGTGTCGGTCAGCGAATGGCTTATGCTTGAGGTGTGGTAGTTCAGACCACCGTATCTCCACTTGTCCTGTGATGCAGAGGCCAGGAGGGCCAGCTCAGCAGTTTCCAGCGTTGCCAGCTCCGATGGCAACCCCGAGTGGAGGGCCAGTATTAGCAGTGAAGCCCCTAGCCCAGCGTCTACCAACGCAGGCTCAGATGTTTCGCCAAGCACAGGAAGCCGAAGGCCCTCAGAGGCAGCAACAGCATGGTCGAGGAAGGCCGCAACAAGGGGCTCCGCAGGGCCAGGCTCTCACATTATCCTTGGGAGAGGCTCTAGCGTCTAGTGACGTGGTGGCAGGTAAAATTTTCGTCACCTCATTTCCCCTGTAACATTATTTGATTCAGGCGCTACTCATTCATTCATCTCTGCACAATATGCTACACGGATTGGACTAGTGTTTGAGGCATTGCCGGAGAGGATGGATATACTCACCGGCAATGGGCTCGTAGAAGTTAGCAGAGTACGCTTTTCATGTCCGGTAGAGGTGTGTGGGCATTTACTGCCCGCGTCATTGATTGAATTCCCTATGGAGAATTTTGATGTCGTTCTTGGCATGGACTGGTTGAGAGACATCATGCGGCAATTGATTGTAGAGGAGGTAGGGTCATATTTAGCGTTCCTGGGATAGAACAGTTCATCTTTACTCGAACCTTGAAGAATCAGGCC
>JANAVB010019021.1:0-27747 GCA_029216955.1 Iris pallida | reverse complement strand
AGTCCCATGACAGTCTGGCTTTTGGCTTCCAGAATTCTGTCTCGACCTTTAACCTGGACTTGAGGATTGCTTTGGGTTCAGGGCGGAGCACGCTCCCGGAATTCTGTTCGAGGAACAGGATCTCGGCTCTCATGACATCATCTTCAGCTGTCTTGATAGCTTGGAAGATATTACCAAAAGCGAGTCTGCTCCAAGCCGAGAACGCACCTTTGGTAGCTTTAAGCTTGGCAGAACACATGAGGGGGTCCGGTTGTTGATAGAATTCCATGCCGACGCCACTAATTTCTGAAATTGGGATGGTATCTCCAGAAGTTCTGGAAGCGGAAAGGTTTTTTGATTTGGGTGGAGTTGCTTCCTATCTCTATCAGAAGAGGGGAATGATCTGATTCCGTGGTGTTGAGGTGGATAGGCTAGTGATGAGGTCTAAGTCGTTCCACCTTGTCAACCAGCACTCTATCCAGGCGGGAGTATTGTCTGTGAGCACCCTCTTACATGTTACACCAGTGAAAGCGTTGTCGGTGTACTGCAGTGGGGGATAAATGAGCGTTGAAGATGAAGGTATTGAAGTCGTTCATAGTCGACTGTGGGGGGGGGGGGGGGGGGGGGGCGGCCCCCCGATTTCTCCTCTCTACTAGAGATAGCGTTGAAGTCTCCAAGGCAGATCCACGGAAGAGTGTGGAGGAGTTGGTGGGTGTCCAAGAGATTGTCCCATAGGTTCTTGCGCTCGGTGTGATTGCAGCTGCCGTGGACGGCGGAGATGAGCACTCTGGACTTTAGAGCAGGGTGCTCAACCCAGCAGGAGAGAGCCTGATCGTTGTCGTTCACGATGCCAATGCTACAATCAGTGTTGAACAAGATCCAAATGTCGTGGCATCCGACAACTGCGGAAGCGAAGTCGAGTTGGAGTTGGATGGATTTGAGGGGGGCTCCCGATCCGACGGTGTAGTAAGAGGGGGCTTTTGGGTGGCTCCCGCTGGAGGGCTCCCGATCCGGACTCATATATATATATATATATATATATATATATATATATATATATATATATATCCATATGGGTCAACCCATATCCTAGCTCACCGTAATTTTTTTTCATTCTCCATTTGTCCATACTAATCTAAAATCGTCATAATTATCTCTCTTTCTCTCTCACCGTGTCTCTGTTCCAGTGATAACCCTTTCTATCTCTATCTCTTTGTGCCTATGTTCTTTCTTACTAGAAATTGTACAAGCAAAATGCGTGTTGGCCTAAATAGTCAATGACTAACTCAATTTTGATATTCGATCAACCATGACTGACTTGATACAACGCCTCATATGAAGATTGTACATCAAGCTCGAAGATTATACTGGTCGTCATGGTGGAAACTATTGGTGTCATATTTTTCTCATTTATATTATTATCTTTATTTATTAGGACTCATTTACATCGAGTCGTATTGGCACTAGGAAGCTAAAATCCTATCCTAAACCAAATCCTAGTCCACCAAAAATAAATCTAACCCAAACAAAATCATTCTGCCACAAAACCTACAAAATTCAGGCCAAACTCAGTTTGAACACCCCAAAAACATTCTGGTTCAAAGTTAACCAAACTCGAGCTGAATTCGATAACCAACATAACTCAGGCCGAACTTAGTCCCTCTGACCCAATATTCAAATTTGTTTGCTTCCTCCTGAAGAACTGGCCTCCAACGGTCGATATTATGAACGTTAGGGCTAACCGAGTTCATGCTAAATTCAGTCAGAAAAGCCATTATAAATAGCTCTTGAGTTTGCCATTCAAACTCACTCATTCTTACTTTCAAATCTTTATACATTCTGACTCTACAACCTTCATATTCCAAAGTACAACTCCCAAGCCTTCTAGTGCCAAGTCGCAGTTCGATTAGAAGTCTAAATCTTGGATTTGCAAGTTATTTACATTCTATTATTGAAATCGGCAAGCCCTTTAGATCAAAGCTCATGGTTGTGAGAAGTCGACGAGCACATCGGATTAAGCTTGTAGTATACTATTATTCAATAGTGGATTAAAGCCGTACAATAGTTTCTGGCACTGGACTACCTTCCATGAAGGGTAACAGGATACATCATATGTTTGTGCTTTTGAACTCTTAAATCTCTGATTATAATTGCTTGCTGATTTTATTTAGTGATTTGCATAATTTTTTATTGGTATATTATTGCCTTCACCCTATTCACCCCCTTTCTAGGGTTACTTATCAAAGCAAGAGCTCTTGAATAGGATTAACATCCTTGAGTAGATCCATGGCAACTATCACATCTATCCACACCAATAATGGTGAAGGCCAGTCCACAAATAAGCTCCATCTATTTGACACAAACTACACGTACTGGAGGATACGTTTGAGTATTTACTTGGAAACGGTTAATTTTGATTTATGGTCTTTATGTTAGTGATGGCTAAAAAGGGTCTAATAAATTTTTGATTGATAATACTCTGTTGACAAGCCACATGGCAAGTACACTGATTTTGAAAAGAATCGAGCCAATCTTAATGCTAGAGCCATGAGTGCTTTATTTTTGTGCCGTGGATAGAAATGAATTCAATAATATTTATACATGCACGACTTCACATGAGATATGGAAATTTCTGAGGTTACTCATGAAGGCACTTCACAAGTAAAGAAATCCAAAGATCAGTAGACTGACACAAGAGTATGAGGCCTTCAAAATGAAGCCCAATGAGACCGTTAGTCAAATGTCTACAAGATTATTTGATATTATTAATCCTCTTTAGTCACATAGCAAAGAATATACAAACCATGAGAAGATTCAAAACGTAATTCGGGGACTTACAAAGAACTGGAACCCCAAAGCTACAACAATCATTGAAGGGAATCATCTCACTGTCATAACCCTCAAAATGCTAACAGGCAAGTTGATGATTCAGGCAATCAACCTCATAGAATTTGAACAGTCAACTCCCAAAGAGAAAGCCATTGCACTAGAGGCAAATCATAAAGAGCTTTTGATGATGCATCTAAAGACGATGAAACCAATGATGATGATGAATTGGATCTTATCTCCAGGAACTTCAAGCGATTCATAAAATTTGAAAAATCAAATTGCAAGAAGAAAAAACATGAAGAAGAACCTATGTGCAACAACTGCAAAACCACCACATCAAAATGGTATGTCCTACTGCCAGAAAGAAAAGTCGACAAGAACTTTCAAAAAAGAATATCTTTGTCTATAAACTTCGCAAATGCAAGCATCTGGTGTGAAAGTGAAGCTAGCAATTTTGAGGAAGAAAGTTCTTGACATGCTGCAAATGTATGCCTATGGCAGTGACTAATGGGGTATAAGAAAATCCTTTATTTGAAGAATTCTCATACGATGGATTGTCTAATGCTTTTAATGATTTATTTAAAGTTTGCAAAAAGCTTAGAAGTAAGTGTAAGCAAGCTAGAATGATATATAATCACAAAGCTTGATAATGAAAAGCTTACTTGCTTATTGAATGATATTAGAGACACCTCTTCTTCTGATAACTCTGCTGATATTTCCACACTTGAGCTTAGCTTTCATGAAGCACTCGTCGCATCGAGAAAAATATAGAAGAATGTTTACTTAAGGAGGAATTAGAATAAGAAGAGAATAAATTTTCTATTGCTTCTCTTAGAATTGATGCTTTTACTGATAAATATGATGAAGTATATGCTTGAATAAGAGAGTGGAAATTAGATTGGGAAAACAGGTTGATCAACCAACCACTTCATCTACTACAAACACGTGTGACACATGATTAAACAATAAGTCCCTCCACAAGAGCATTTCAAAAGGTATCAAGAAGGATAGAAATCCTCATAATCATGTATTTTTTATACACAACCACGAAAGAATGTTCATATCACACATCACACTTATACACCTGTTTCAAACATAAATATTCATGCTACATGTCATTATGGCTTTGAAAGGACATATATCTAGGCAGTGCTTTGTTAGAAGACAAGTTGATACGCGTATATTCGAATGGTTTCCCAAGACTAACATTTCAGGACCCTCCAAGAAAGTGGTACCAAAAATTACATCTTCAACTCGTGTTGTAGGTGATCAATCCTTGCATACTAGAAGTAGATTTTCGATAGCGGATGCTCACGACATATGACAGGTGATGCTGCTCTTTTTGCAATACTATCGATAAAGAAAAAGGATATGTTTCCTTCGGTAATAGTTTGAAAGGCCACATTAACGATAATGGTCATATCGATAAATTTTTATTTATAGTTATTAAAAAATTGTTTAGTAACAAAATTGAAACATATCCTAATGAGTATAAGTCATTTGGTTGATAATGGTTATGGAGTCAATTTCCTTAATAACAAATATCTTATTTATAATATATCTGGTGGAAAAACAATCTATAAAGGAATAAGAGAGGACAACATATATGTTTACTATATGTCAGTAAGTACTAATCATGCAGGGAGATGTCTTCTTGCCAAAAAAGATGAAAGCTAGCTATGACATATGTGATTAGGACATGCAAACATGAATACCATCACAAAGCTCTCAACCAAGGCAAGAAGTTCTTAAGAGGCTTATTAGAGATCTCTTTCAAGAAAGACACGATATGTGCAGTACAGACTGTGAAAAGAATAAACAAACCAAGACTTCCTTTATGACCAATAACACTGTAAGTACTTCTAGACCTCTCCAAATACTTCATATGGATTTGTTTGGACCCAGTAGAGTCGCTAGTGTTGTTGGTAGATCATATGCTTTGTAATTATTGATGATTCATTTTACTTGGATTTTCTTTCTTACAAATAAAAATGATGCATTTTTTAAATTTGTTATATTTTGCAAAAAAAAGGTACGCCAAAAAAGGCTTTATGATTAATTTCATCCGAAGTAACCATGGAAGCGAATTTGAAAATGCTGATTTTAAATAATTTTGTGATTAAATGGATTTTTACATGAATTCTTTTCCTAGAACTCCTCAACAAAATAGTGTCGTAGTTAAAGAATAGAACTCTTGGCGATATGACTAGAGTTATGTTGAATTAGTATAATCTTTCGAAATAGTTTTGGGTAGAGGTTGTCAATACAACAGGTCATATTTTGAATAGGATTTTTTTGACCTATTTCGCATCCAGAACTAGAATATTAGAGAAGGGGGCGAAACAAAGCCAGCTATATATATCTGAAAACTCGAGATACGATCACGACTGTCTAAAAGACAAGTGCGAGAACTCTAGCATGCCACTGACGACTCCTATGGTCGAACAAATCATATCTCAATCCAACAACAGTAAATATCAAGAGTATATCATCATAAAAGTAAAAAGGCATAACAAAATATGATCATGTAGTGATGCAAAATACCAATATACATGATCACTATATCAACCTAGGTCTAATATAATACATCATGTTGACCAAAGTCGGAGAAAGTCTCGAAATAGTAAGGCTAACAAATGCCCTAGCTACCACCACCAAAATGAAATGAACCACGAGTGATAAGAAAAGGAAACCTACTTGCGAGATGAAATTGCAGATCTATGTCGGCGGGTCATCCAGAGAAAGGTAGAGAGAATCCTCAAGCTCCAACGATAAATCTGACCAAACAAAACAAGTGGGGTCAGAACCCCAATAACAAGTACCACGAGGAAGCTTAAGGTGAGCGATACAACACCATAAACAAAATAACAACACATAGACAGAAATAAATAAATGAGGATCGAAACTAGTACGATGCACATATTTGGAGAATAAAAAGACTGAAAGAAAGACCGATCATAACAAGCTATAAAACATAAGGGAACAACAAGCGACGATAGTACTTAGGAACTACTCTGGAATTGGACCACAATGTCATGTTCCAATCCGTCGAATCATTCATCCTCGCATCGATTCTGTCCAAATCGACCATCCTCGCTAGGACGTGATGCCATATAAGTCTAGATTGGACTTGTACAACCCAAGAACATGTATTTAATAATTTATTTGAGACAATAAGTTAAAATTAAACAATACAGAGAGTTGAAGACGTAGTATAGGAAGAAAATAGCTTTTCATTGATAAAACTTGCAAACGATATGCAAGTTCAATTTTGAATATATATGCCATTGTGGCTACATTCATTGAAATGACAAAAGAAAACTTTCGACAAGCCGCCATGAAATAATAGTCGATGTTCCATACATTCACGCCCCTTTATATATTGAGCAAAAGTCTTCGAGATGCATCGACTTCAAAATACTTCAAAATAGGTGGAGCTTCGAGTCGCCTCCCATTCTTCAATTTAGCTTAGCTTCGTGCTCCCACAACGTGCTCGTCACCTGGAGACTTGGGAATTAGTACACTTGGAGATGCACTAGTGAGCTGGACGAACCCACTCGTCTAAACCGATTATGTTTACTGAGGATTTGCATGTATTCAAAGTTGTCTTGCTATTTAGAACTATATGAATTGTAGATTCATATCGAGGACAAGATCTAAAGCTGTAAAACATAAGTATTTTGTATCAAATCTTACCATGGCCATTCTACATATAACTTACATAATACTTACCACCTGCATAAGACAATAGGTGAGCATACTATCTATCTTAATGTGGTCATTAACGTTATGTCACCATGAAGGACTAACATATGACATTACGACATGTCTTATCAGCCTGGGTAGCAAGCCCAACTAGAGGTCCCGCAATGCCTAGCGTCGAAGCACGTAATTCCTCTTGGTCGAATCGATTTCGGTGTCTTGGATAACGTTTCAAGGAAAATATTACCTTGTGCACAAATTATCCATGATCATGCAAGTGTGTGCGAACAGTTTAAACTATGCAATAAATGTATGACACAAACAGAATTAAGCAATATAACTCATCAACTAATGCAACAGTTCATTCTTTTCCTAAAAGTCATATGTTCTGATTTGACGACCCTCAAGCACCAGATACTCCGAGGCACCATGCCACAATTCGGCGTTTCAATGTTCATTCCTTCCAACAGTTTTTATGGTTTCAAACCAAACTGCTCGCCACGATGTAAGGCGGTCAAGTTAAGTTGTAGGCCTATACTAGCCACTTTACAGTTATCCTATATTCTTTATCTTATTGACACAACATATATTTAACCAGGAATCATCGATTTGAACAATAAAAATTTGTTGACGGGAAGAAGTAGAAAAGAAGGGGCCGAACCACCCACAAAGTAAGAAATGTATAAAGCCCTAAAATTTTCTAATTTTCTAATTTTCAATTTTGATATATATATATATATATATATATATATATATATATATATATATATATATATATATATAAAATAAAATTACTGTGTAGAGATTTTGTTATTATTAAATATATGAGCTAAATATATTTTTTATGCAAAAATATATATGGAATATTACTTGATATATTTTAAAATATGCGTACACAAAATTTTTTAATATATATATAATATATATATATATATATATTTAATATATATATATAAAATAAATAAATAAATAAATAAATAAATAAATAAATAAATAAATAAATAAATAAATAAATATATATATATTATAATATATATATATATATATATATATATATATATATATATATATATATATATATATATATATATATATATAGATATATATATATATTTGGTGGATAAGAAAAGACCATATAATATTTTTTATATGGTCTTTTCTTATCCACCAAATATATATATATATATATTATATATATTATATATATATATATATATATATATATATATATATATATATATATATATATATATAATATATATATATAAAAAAAATATTATATATATATATATATATATATATATATATATATATATATATATATATATATATATATATATAAAGGACGGGTACTGGGCTTGGATCCCCCGGTCGGCGCTCGCTCGCCCCTCGTGAGCCATCCTTCCGCTCCCGGGCGGTGGCCGGTCGCCCCCCGGCGACTCGCGCCTCACCGCGAGGCCCCCAGCCTACCTGTCTTCCCCGGTCCTCGGCGGCTGGTCGGGCCTCTCTCGGCCGATCCCTCCGTGGGGAGCCCCTGCTCCAGGCGGCTGCCCGTGGTGCGGCGGCCCCCCCCGCTCCTCTCCCGCCCGCGCAGCCGCCAGCGCACTCGACGACGTAGGCGTCGCCGATCTCGGCGCCTCCGGGCTTCATCGGCCCCCTCCCTCCTTGGCCCAGCTCCGCTACCACCAGCCGGAACTGCTGCAGTGTCCGCCGCAATGTTGCCTTCCTCCGCCCTAGTGGCCGCAGCCCCTCCCTCCACTCCCCCCGCCCTAGATCCCCCTCCTCCTCCTCCGGCGCTCGGCACCCCGTCGCTCTCCTCCGCCCTCTCCTCCGCCCTTGCGGTGGCCCCTACCCCGTCGATTCCTCTCACCACCCCCCACCTTTGCCCTCCGTCGACGCCTCCCCTCAACCCGGTCCCTCCTTCCGTCGCCCTTTCCGCCTCGCCTCCCTCCCAGGCGACCCCCTCCCTCATCTAGTCGTCCCCCTCGCCTCCGCGTACCCTACCTCGGCAGCCTTCCTCCCAGAGCCCTCCCTTGTCGTGCATCCTCCGTCCTCGGTCGTGGATCCACCTCCCCCTTCCGTCGCCCAGCCCGCCGCAGCGTACCCCTCCTCCTCGACGGCGACGGGAGCCTACCACCAGGACCCCTCCTCCCAGCGGTGGTACTGGGTCTCCCAGGACCCCTCCACCCTTCGGTGGCATTGGGTCCCCCTTCCAGCCCTGTCGGCCGCCTCTCATTGGCATGCCTCCGCCCTCGGAGGTGCCAGCCTCCCCTCCGCGTCGGCGTGGGGACAGCGCTACTACTGCTAGCCCCTTGCACCCAGGCACCGCCCGGGGACCGAAGCCGGTGTGCCCCGCCCCTAATCTCTTCACTCCGGTCTCTCCTGGCTTTTCCGACGACTTTTCCCTCGCCGGCGGCTTTCCCCTCCCGGCAGCGGCTCCCTCCAGGGGTCGGGCCGATTCTTCTTAACTCCGTCCGGTGCTCCTCCCCACCCGGTCCTCCCCGCCTGGTGCTCCTCCTCCCCCTCCGCCTCCGTCTCCGCCTCCGGGGTTGCCTTCCTTCTCCAAGGAGCCCCCACGCCGGAGCTCGCCCGGCCGCCACCTCCGGCTCGACTCCCCGTCTCCTCGTGGCTCCCCGCCGTCCTCCTAGATTCTGGACACCTCCTCCGGCTCGGCCCCTCGCCTCCTCTCGCGGCTCCCCGCCGTCCTGCTGGCTTATGCGCCCGGCCGCCACCTCAGCCACCACCGGCTCGCTCCCTCGTGGCTGAGCCTCCGTAGCCCCTCCTCCGGCGACGCTCCCGCCCCCGGCGTCGCTCGGAGACCCCTCCCCCGTCCCTTCTCCGGCCTCGTGGCCCCATCCCCGATGGCCGTCCCTCCCCGACGGCGTGCTCCTGGCCAGCGCTCGCCCCCTCGGGACCCGAGCCCCCTCGGGCCCCGCCCTTTCCCGTTCGGGTTCCGTGCACACCCACTCTGGGTCTCGCGCGTGCAGCTGGCTCCCTCGGAACACGCGTTGGACCGCCACGTGCCCCCCCACCCGCGGGAACGGATGCCCTTTCGAATTTTGAATTTCTTTTTAGTTTTTTTTTCTGTGCAGGCCCGGCCCAGTTCTGTTGTGCTGTGTGGTTTGTTTCCTCCTTTCAATAAAATTGTCTTTGTGAAATATATATATATATATATATATATATATATATATATATGTCCCAAAGGCACTAGCCTAGTAGTAGTGCGGGGGGCCGTCCGAGCACAGGTCTCGGGTTCGAACCCCCCTTGGATGGCTGGGTGGCTTTGAGCCACGGTCCAACTTGGAGAAAGGACACACACACACACACACACACACACACACACACACACACATACATATATATATATATATATACATCGATACTCATATTCGATATATTTTGAGAACTAAATCCCTTCCGAAAACCTGAATTCTGCATCCCTACCCGATCACCAATCCACCCTCTACTAATTCGACAGACCGCACTTCCGCGAGGATGTTAGAGGCGCGCCGGCGACTGCTGCATAACCCTTGGCCGCGCACCGGCACATCTTACACTGCAATTTTCTAAGTCCACTTCGAGGCATGATTTTGCACTCCTCTTTTGCTCATTCGTCGAACAGATCGCACTGGTATGATCATAACCTACCTCTCTACAATTTACTTCAAATAGATTCTTTTCAAGTTGTCTAAATTGACAGAGAAATCAAGATTAAAGTATAGAAAAAAATTGTTTTCTGTTAAAATAGAACATAATAAACCAGTCCAAGCCCCTGAATTGGAAGGGACATTACGTCAGGATGAAGGGTATTTCAAAAATCTAATTAAATAAATTTGTAGGCAGCATAACTAGCATCGAGGCGATGCTTTTACTTTTATTTATTACCTATTATTTATTGATAAAAATCATATTGGAAAATAGGGAACACTGTTTTAAAAACATCAAAATTTTTTGGTACAGAGTCCGTCCCGACAAACCGGACGATTTAGTCGAGAACCAGCTGCATCGAAAGGTGTGTATGGACTTCGTGCATGTACAGATTCAGCAGAACTATAATTGGTTACATGTGTGCGACGAATTCGAGATATATCGATCAAAAGATTCCATATCGATAATTTTCCAAATTTGACAATTACTCCACATATGCTCGTCACATCGCAACAAAACTTATGCCATTGGGCTCGTATCATTTTTTGGGACCTGTGAGCCAAGTTTGGTCTAATTCTGAGGTAGTTGGCTGGATCGTCGTTTGACGGGCCCACGATCTAATTCAACAGGCAATTTTGTCCTCGGTGTAGTGTCCTGCTTCTCGCGGTCCATTATGTAATACCCACGACTTGCTGACTAAGTCTTGAACTGAGTATTTAGGAAAACCTTTGCTGGTATCGATCACGGATGAAATGCAATGAACCTTTCCAACTAATGGATCGACTTCTATTGAAATGAATCCAAGAGCTTTTGTTGGATGTTTTCTTTCGCTGCTTGGTTTTGATGAATGCATTTTCGTATTTGTTTTTGATGATTCATTGTCATTATTCGCTTTTATCGTATTTCACATTTATTTCTAATCTTGAGAGAAAGAGATCGAAGTATGCTAATCGAATGTTGGTGCCAATGCAGGAGGACGCAAAGGCGGCGCGTGATCGTTGCATGAATTCCCTCTTTCTCTCGAACAAGATTCTTTTGGTGAGTTGCTTACCAGGCTAGCATTTATCTCCATGCCCTATTAAAAATAATCTCTAGTATACTCTTTTGTTGCGTTCCTCTGATCAACGATACCGAAAACAACAAAAGATAAGAATAAGAAATGAACTACATGCTCACTCTTATGACCGCTACTTCATCTGCTTCAAATGAATGCTAACCAATGACCGAAAGAGAAATGAATGCTAACTGATGACCGAAAGAGAATTGAATGCTAATGAATGACTGAATGAATAAGGCAAGAAATGAACATGACGTAACCTGTTGCACTGCTATGTTTTATCTGATAGAAAGAACAAGTCATGCATTGGTCTCGGACAACTTGTGCATAAGGTAATAGTCTCTCAATGGTACTGGGGGCACCCGAAACCGATCGGCCTAGGAGAGATTGTAATAGCACCCTGAGGTAAATGCTAGACCTCGCGAAAAAGGGGTATTGTGTCTATTAGCGATGAGGTGAAACATGAGTCTTAGCGGCTAATCATGAGAACGGACCCATGGACCACCATGTAGTTAGGTGCATGCATATGAACAGATTCTTATTATAAAACGTAACACTGAGCAATGATGGAAAAGTATGCTTCATATATATGCAAATTGTGCTAACATATTTTGTGTAGGGATGACTATCGACGATGGGTAAGATTATTGTGCAAATGATTTCTACTGTTTATGCTTCATATGGATTGTTAAAAAGAACCTAGACAAGTAGAAAGATCGCATAATAATTGTATGCTAGCTTCACATGTTGACTTAGTACAGATTTTTGTGAGTTCGGCCAAAAGCCGCTCGCCAATACAAGATGTGTACTGACCCACGTTGTGGGCATCCTTTACAGCTAGCAAGCAGACATGGGGATTCAAGTGAGGCATTAAAGCTCGTACAGTCCAGTAGAGCGTGTTGGTTGCCTCGAAGCATTTTTATTTTCAAGTCAAGTTTACAAGTCCTCTTTGAAGGTGTTTTTTTCATTTTCGACTATGTAATAAAGGGATATGATGTATGGACATTGTAGCTATTTTGAAAAAGAGTTTCAAAGAGAGATATGAAAGCAAAATTATGGTATTTTGAGTCGCAAGCTTTGTACATTTTAATCCTATCAAGTTATAAATAAAAGAAGTATTTTCTGTTCAAAATCTCTGTGTCCAATATTTGGTTTTCTATAATAAAATATGCTGCGTGTGTGTGTTTGTCTTATCTAGTTGTATTGTGCAGGTACTGGCTTTATGCAAGCGCAGCAAGGATGAACGATCCCGCAGGATCAAAGCGAGGACAGACGACCCTAGCAGGATCGGTGTTACGACCTGCACCCGCTTTTCGGATACAAAGCGTGTCCAAGCCCAGCCTACGCCGCAGTATCGGCGGTAGAATGTTGTCTATAACTCACAAGTCACTGTATCTAGTATCACATGGAAATCTATATCTCATCCACAGAAAAATCAAGACACAACCAAGATCAATGAATAAGACATGAAACTGAACAATAATGAATATAACTGAATGTTTCCAAGAATCAATGTCATGTCCGGTGGACACAAATCTACTACCAATAGACGAAAAATAAAGAAATACATGAAATATACTATCTGAATAAAACCTGCTAATCAAGGCAACCTTAATGGCAAAGCACTGCGGTCTGATGCTGATACAACCTGTACGCCTGCTCCTGACTCAAACTCGGCTAAACCTGAAGAGATCATCAGGTCCTCAGAGGACATAGCAAGATACATAATATACATGCCTATCTAACAGTTTTATCATGCGCAAGAAAATAAACAAAAAAAAGAACACGATAAATGACTATGAACTCGAACACGAACACTAGAACAACTACGTATAAATGAACTGCCGAGTAAACAATAAACACGAGATCAATGGAAGAACCAAACCCTTATCCCAAGTGTGGACTCACGGGTTTGAACTAAGCACTAACCCTCATCCCGAGTGTGGACTCTCTGGTTAGCTCACGGCAAAACACCCTCGTCCCGTGTGTTGACTCTCTGGTACAATTGGTCAACCTTCGTCCCGAGTGTGGACTCTCTGGTGCTAATGAACACGACAAACACCCTCGTCCTGAGTGTGGACTCTCTGGTGCACTGATCATCCCTCGTCCCGAGTGTGGACTCTCTAGTTATGTAAAACGATAATCAAAGGTTTAGCAGTTTACTACACGCACTTGTTCTATGACACGACTCAAGCAAAGTACTGGTGAGAAACTCCAAGTATGAACCACAAGACCAAAAATGAACACAACTATATACAATGAAAACAGCTTAACAGAATATAATACGAAAATCACATGTCCATAAACAATCAAAACTGGGAAATGAAATACAATGCATATAAATAAAACTGTAGAGGGAGGCAAGGTATACTTGCCTGTGGTCCTTACACAAACCGTAGTAACAAATCAAGGATGAGGGGATGCCGATCTAGGAGCTGTCAACCTATAACACATATCGTACCATGAACCGTGCACGAAAACTATAAATCAATTCTAATCTTCTAGTTCTAAATTCATGGAATAGTGGCTAGTTGGGTTACTAATCTAATAATAATTAATTCTGGAATAATTTACTTAAAAACCTAATTTAACCTAATAATAATCTGAATATAATCTAAATATGCAAGTTTGGCCATCAAAAGTCGTGTTTCCCAATTTTGGAAACCATATCACGCAAATCGGGACGTACCGTTGACTATCTAGTCAAACACTGTGAACTCTAGATTTTGAAAGTGTACTTCGATAGATTTCAGTGCCACGAGTGCGCTAGAATCAACTGTGCTGCAAAATCACGCTTTGGTCAAAAGATATCGCCGTTATGGCTAATCGTGACCAAATCGGTGATCAACCGATCAATTCTGAGTTCAACAGAATAAATAAAATATAGATGAATGAAATAATTTCTGGGAAGAATATATGTCGTAGAGCTCTGTGTTAGCTTTCCGAAACTTCAAACAGTTCATGATTTCGATTTCTGGTTCTCCCGAAATCTCGAAAATACCGAAACGTATCAAGTTTCGGACAACCGACACTCTACAAATTTTCCAGAAATTTAGGAATAATATCTACAAAAATAAATTAGATATTCAGAAAGTTTACCTCAATACGAATCCAACAAAAAAAAACGGCGCACGAAAATCACGTCGGAGTTGACGACAATCGTTTCGGGAAATCGGAAACCCTAGATGAGTTCTCCCACAAAAGGCGGCTGGAATTTAATTAGGGTGGGCGAATATAATAATATATATATATATATATAGGAGAGAGTGAGGCTGTGGCTGACATATTGGCGCCGACATGTGGGCCAGGGGGGTGGTTGACTGTATAATTAATTATTTAATTATATAAAATCATTAACAAATCATTTTAACTCCAAATAACTTCAAATAAAATCTTAAAAATTCCAGAAAAATTATAAAAAATTATAGAAAATATATCTAACCTTATAGAATATAAATAAAAATATTTTACCTCATATTAGTCCCAAATGGCCTCATAATAAATATTGGAAGCCTTTAAAAATATATAAACCTTAATAAATAAATACTTAAATATTGCCAAAAATTATGGAAAAATTCTAGAAAATATAAAATAGCATAATGAACCCTAGAAAAATATTTGGGGTCAATATATGCTCATAGGATTGCATAGTAAATCCTATAAGCCTTAGAAAATAGATTTTTCCTACATTTAATTATCTAAAAATTCCCGAAAAATTGTAGAAAAATACAGAAAATATATTTAACCTAATAGAGCCTAAAGAAAAATATTGGACCTCAAAATAGTCACAAAAGGCCTCAAAATAAATTATGAAAGTCATTCATAAATATAAATCTTCATAGAATAAAATATTTAAAATATATAAAAATGTCTAAAAATTATAATAAAATATAATATAGCTATAGAATGCATATAGACCCTATCTAGAGATCATGTGACCACAAGATGGTCATAACTCACCTGTGGGCTTAGTCACAACTCCTATGATCATAGAATTAAATGTAAACTATTCAAATAAAAAAATATCACTAAAATATAATCGGGATGGCAGATGCCATATACTATCCCCCTTAAAAATAATTTCGTCCTCGAAATTCACATAAAGCCAAGATCTACTAGCATGAGTAGTCTTGAATAAACTGCTATAAAAATTTAATTGCTCATAAATCAAGTCTAATATGTCCTATCTATAATACTACTGCAAATCTCTACTGGAAATTTTTGCCAGCTGCTCCTTGCGGTGTTGTCACATCCTTCGCGATCATGGCATGAGCTTGTCCTTCCTGTGCGGCTGGTAGTGGTGGTGCAGTCGCGTTCTTCTTTGGGCAATCTCGTGATAAAGTGCTGGTTGGATCCACAAGTGTAGCATAACCTTTACCATCTTCTGCAGTCTTCTTGGACGTGGCCTCTCTTCTTGTAATACTGGCAGATGGGAACATCTTGAACTTGTTGTGGGGCTGCTCGTGGTTGCTGTTGATACTGCTGTGTTGAGGTCTTCCCTGGAATGTTGGGGCATTTTGCCGGTGTTGATTGGTTGTCGTCTCCTCCGAATGCATCTCGATTCCTCTACGGTTTGTGACTCAGCTCTTCTTCTACAGCTTGGGCAACTTTTAGAATCTCCTCGTATGTGGTGGCTCGACTGGTGGCGATGGCTAGATGAATCTCGTGAGATAGTCCCTTCCTGAATCGTCGTGCCTTGTCTTCATGGGTGCTGACCAAGTTCTTCGCGAAGTGGCTGAGGCGAGAAAACTCCGATGTATACTCGTCGACGGTGTGGTTGCCCTGCTTTAGGTGATCGAACTGGCTCACCAACGCCTCTCGTGCTACGTATGGATAGAATTTTTTCTTGAACAGTTGCTTGAATTCCTCCCAAGTCACGTCTGGAGTAGAAAATCGGGGCTCGCCTTGGTACCACGTTCGCACGATGTCGAAAAGCTATCCACTAGCTGACTCGATCTTCAGATCTTCTGGGACTCGGGCCATCTTCAAGTATCGCTCAACGTTCTCCAACCACTCATCAGCATAAAGGATCCCTTCGGTCCCATGGAATTCTGTAGGTCGAAGGTCCATGAAGTTCTTGGAAGTTCAGGGGCGCTGTCGCGGAGCATCTCTAATCTGAAGAGCCTCTCTCAAGGTGTCACGGAATATGTTGGCTTGTTGCTGGAAGATCCCGAGGAGTGTGACATTGTCTAGTGCCGGGGGCGGAGGCAGAACTGGTGCTGGATACATCGAAGGTACTGAATACATCATAGGAGCCGGATACATCGCTGGTGTTGGGTGCCTGGCTAGAACTGGATGTGGAACCCCTGGTGGTGGGACAGATGCTGGTGGCAGACCGGGTGCTGGTGGTGGAGTCCGCGGAGGAAACTGCAGAGGTGGTAGAATATTGTTTCTGCGAAATCTCGAGAGCTGCGGCTGATTGCCCATATGAGTGAGCTGGCCTCCTTGTGTTGGTGGAGTCATGTACGTAAAAAAGCCTCCTATAGCCGGTAGAGTGTTTAGGGAGGCGTTGTTCCTGTCTTCAGAGTCCATCTTAACTGTAACAAAGAAAACACTTTAGCCGTTGAATAAGTTCAAGCAGGATGCAAGTCGAGAATTTAATGAATAATCAAGGATAGAAATCAACAAGGAGTCAAGACACGTGGATGAGATCCTATGAGTCTAATCCTATTCGCAGGCTCACGACGGTACAGTGATGTAACCGAAGTGATTAACGTTGACCTGCATGGGCCACCAAAAAAACTTGTTACGACCCGCACCCGCTTTTCGGATACGAAGTGTGTCCAAGCCCAGCCTACGCCGCAGTGTCGACGGTAGAACGCTGTCTATAACTCACAAGTCACTGTATCTAGTATCACATGGAAATCTATATCTCATCCACAGAAAAATCAAGACACAACCAAGATCAATGAATAAGACATAAAACTGAACAATAATGAATATAACTGAATGTTTCCAAGAATCAATATCACGTCCGGTAGACACAAATCCACTACCAATAGACGAAAAATAGAGAAATACATAAAATATACTATCTGAATACAACCTGCTAATCAAGGCAACCTTAATGGCAAAGCACTGCGGTCTGATGTTGATACAACCTGCACGCCTGCTCCTGACTCAAACTCGGCTAAACCTGAAGAGATCATCAGGTCCTCAGAGGACATAGCAAGATACATAATATACATGCCTATCTAACAGTTTTATCATGCGCAAGAAAATAAACAAGAAAATAAGAACACGACAAATGACTATGAACTCGAACACGAACACACGAATACTAGAACAACTACGTATAAATGAACTGCCGAGTAAACAATAAATACGAGATCAATGGAAGAACCAAACTGTAAGCCCCTAGATTTAAAATATTAATTTTATAATTTTAAATAGCATTTATATCTTTAAAATAAATTATTATAATTATTAGAAATTTATATAGAATTTTTAAATGATTTTTAAATAATTTTTAAAGCAAAAAATATCATTTTGTAATTATTTAAACTGTTTAATATTAATTTATAATTGATTTAATTGTTTTAAGTACTGTTTGCAATATTCGAATTGTCTGTGCAAATTAAATTTGCACAGAGCAACAGCGGGGGCCTATTTGTAATTTAGGAATTTATATTTCCTAAGGCAGTGGGTGTTTTTGTAAAATCTAATTAAGGGGGGGTTCCGCAAAACCGGCACCGACCACCGACCTTGGCAGTCGCCATCTCCGGCGATTAGCTACCGAAACTCTAACCCTAAACCCTAATTTCCCAAACCCTAGCCCTAATTCCACCGCCTCTCCGACTCTATAAAGCCCCCCGACACCAAACCCTAACCCTATACTTTTCTACGATCGCCCTAACCACCGCCATACCCCATTCTTCTCCGACCAATCTCGCCGGAGTTCGCCGTTGCCAGCCCGACGCCTACAGCCCACGTCGACCGCCCCAACCATCGCCATCTTGCTCGCCTCGACGAGCAGAGAAGCCAGCGCCACCCTTCGCCACCGACCCCGACGTCTACGGCCGCCGTTAGCACCCCCGACAGCATCCTCGCGCCGGACACGTACGTGTCCTTTCGTTTTTGCTTCGTCACTGTGTCTCGTTTTCACGTAGGAGGGTCGACCCGTGTCGGTGAGCGTGATGGTGGACTCGGACACGAAAAACTCGTGTCGTGTGAGTCGTACAAAGCCTAGGACACAGGACTCGGTATCGGGTTCGAAAACTCGTGTCCTTAACTGTCAGGACACGGGTCTATTGGATTGGGTTTCGGGTTTGAATGCACAGTAACGGGTTTAAAACCCATTAACCTAATTTACTATAAAACAAACTGAACCCTATCCCTAACAGCTAACCCGAGCTGACCCCCTGGCCAGCCCGAGCCATGTTAAACCCCCTCGTTCTGTGACCCGAGTTCGAGCCACCCTTTCGTTTCTTTTTGTTTTGTTTTTATTTTATTTGTTTTATTATATATATATTTATATATGTATATATATTTATATATATATATATATATATATATATATATATATATATATAGACAAACTGTTACCTTTATTGAAAAAGAGGATAATGAGTACATCCGACCTCATGGTAACAAAAACAAAGAAGGAAAATAGAATAAAAATACTACTCTAAAGCCCAATGCGGAATTGTCGGAAGATGATGACAACCCGAAAGCGACTTCCGAAACTGTCACTTCACCTCCCGTACCAAGAAATCAGACCCAGCACTACTCCCCTCGTATCGATGCTTGTTCCTGTTCTTCCAAAACACCCAGATGATCGCACCAGCCAATGATCTTCGATGGTGACTGCCCTGGCCCCGCCACCACCTTTGAAGAAAGATAAGAAAATCACTGTGCATCCGTTCCTTGAAGAAACCTCGGAAAACAGACCAAACCGTCATAGCAAGATCCCCGTGGAACAAAATATGCTGAAGGGTCTCCTCCTGCCCAGCCTGACAGCAATGACACCTGGAAGCCAGATGGAAGCCAAGCTTCTGAATAATATCATCAGTAGGAAGCCGGTTGTGACAGACCTGCCACATCAGAATGCTCCACTTTGCCGGAATACACTTTCCCCAGATATTAGAAAATAGAGATGATGAAGGGTGGGAGATCCGACAACACCTCCAAGCCGCAGCCAGCGAGAAAGATCCCTTCCGCTCACCCCAAACCAGAGAATCAGGAGCCGAAGTACAAGTCAGATTTGCCACTCTGAGCCGCCTCGCTGCCTCTACCCCAAACTGCTCCAAAAATATAGACCAATCCCATCCAGTGGATGTCCAAAAAGATCGGATAAGCAGGCCACCATTGTCAGAGTTTCTCGTCCTAGAATCTCGGATCTTCCTTTCCCTATCCGAAAGAGCCCGAACAGTCACCGTACATTGGGGAAGAACCACCCTCCTCCCTGCCAATCTGGCCGACCTTCGAAGCTCCCCAGAGCCACCATCCATCGAAACCCGCCCCGGGGGAGCACCAGACGCTGTGAAGCCGTCGAATCAGCACCCTCCCCCAACCTCCGTCCCCCATGCTGGCCAAAAAAATGATCCGCCCGGCCGTAGGCAGCAGACTTCCTCGCCTGTATACGCCTCCGCGCCCGAGTCCGTCTTTTCGTTCCGCGGCTGGTCCCAGTAGCCACTCCCTCAGCCGATGGAATAGCAACGCTACCCAACCGAGGACCCCCCGAAATCCATGCTTCGCACCTCGCTGAGCCCTCACCACGCCCAAGTCTAAACGAGATATGAGGTTCCGCCAATTTCCTCCCCCACAAAATCCGTCGCCAAATATAG
The DNA here is from genome assembly GCA_029216955.1 of Iris pallida. NCBI lineage: Eukaryota > Viridiplantae > Streptophyta > Magnoliopsida > Asparagales > Iridaceae > Iris > Iris pallida. The sequence goes on along the minus strand of JANAVB010019021.1, from coordinate 7,746 downwards.
GAGCAATTGGAAGTCATAACCGCATCACATGGATGACGCTTGCGAAAATATTTTGATTTGAGAAGCTCCACCCAAAGGCCCTTTCCATGCCGCAACTTCCACCAAAGCTTCATAGAAAAGGCATCCATAATATTATTCAGGCACTTGATCCCGAGGCCTCCTTCGGACTTAGTTCGAGTAACAAACCGCCATGCCAGCCAACTCCTCTTCGCCACCCCATCCTTGCTATCCCAGAAAAAAGCTGCAAACATCCTCTCAATCGTCCTGAGAATGGCCCGGGGAGGACAGCATGCGGCCAATGTATACATCGGTATAGAAGAAAGAACATTCTTAATAAGTACCAACTTACCCCCAGGAGAAAGAATCTTGTTCTGCCAACCCGTCAGCTTCGAACGGATTTTATCCAGCAAATAGCTAAACATCTCCGCATTCCGTCTCCCGCATGTCAGCGGGCAGCCCAAATAAGAAAACGGCAGAGTACCGGTACTAAATCCAAAAAGAGTAGAAATAGTCCGAACATGATCCTCAGCCAGTGGTGTCGCAGTATAAAAGGCAGATTTGGAATAATTAATCTTCTGTCCAGATACAGCCTCATAAGTATACAATACCTGCTGGAGAGCACGCAATCCAGCAATATCCCCTGAAGTGAATGTAAGAACATCATCCGCATAAGCCAAGTGTGAGATACGTGGTCCCCCAATCGGAGTGTGAAATGAAGATCTCCTATTTGAATCTTGTAGAAGCTTGAGGTTCTGAGAGAGTACCTCCGCAGCAATAATGAAGAGAGCCGGGGAGAGAGGGTCCCCCTGCCGGATCCCTCTAGACGCCAGGAAAAAAAGCAGTAGGAGCGCCATTTAGTAGAACCGTATATCGGGTATCCGTCAGGAGACGATAGATAAGATCATATAATGTCTCATTAAAACCAAATCTCCGAAGAACCCGCAGGAGAAAATGCCAATTGACTCTGTCATAGGCCTTCTGCATGTCCAGCTTTATTGCAACATTTCCACCATGATTGGATTCCCTTATAGAGGCCACCATGTCCTGAGCAATAATGATATTGTCCACAATCTCTCTCCCCTTAACAAAAGCACTTTGCTCTGGAGAAATAATTTTGGGAAGATATTCCCGTAACCTGCAAGCAATAATCTTGGAAATTATCTTGTTACAGAAATTGCAAAGGCTAATAGGACAAAAATCAGAAAGATTCCTCGGGTGCTCGACTTTGGGGATAAGAAATAAGAAGGTATCCGAAATAGAGACCGGAAGACGTGCCCCCAAGAAAAACAAACCAACGGCTGCCTCCACGTCAGCAACAATAATATCCCAACAAAATGAGAAGAATCTCCCAGAAAATCCATCCGGTCCGGCGCCACTAGCCGGGTCCATCCCCCGGACAATCTCCAACAGCTCCGCTCTGTCACGACAACGAACAAGATCAGAGTTGTTGTCACTCCCCGTTCCCAGAATACATATTTTTATACATGTACAACTCATGAGTATTTATTTAATATTTATCATGTATTATCCTGTATTTAAATTCCTTTAATTTTATGTTAATCAATTAATCTACTCTTTAAATTTTCATGTTAATTTATTTCCTGCAATTATACTTCTGTAATTTTATTTCTGTACTTTATTTTCTGCTTTTATTCTCTGCTTTAGCTAGGCTTTGGGTTCGGGTTGGCTTTGGTTGGATCCCCTACAACCCGACTCATTGGACTCATTGGACCCATTGGACCCATTGGACCCGGCCCAACTCCCACCTACCACCCCATTTTCTATTTAAAGCTTACATCTCTTTCTCTCTCCTCATAAACTCACATTCTCACCATTACTCCTTTTCTTCTTCTTTATTACTCTCTCCACCTACCAACCGTAGGCAAGTATAACTTGCTCTCCATGAGAACCCATGTCTTTGTAGTTCATTTATCTTCCTCGCAAGATCCTAAGAGAGTTTTAGAACTTGGCATTTTTCATTTCGTAGTTTTATTTTTAGTAGATCTAGAAACGAGTTGTTTTCGGATTTTGGTAGTTTTGATCTATCAAACTTCTTTATTTTCGAGTTTTGCTGGTCCCATGTTGTAGAGCATTTTATTCTGCCCCATTTTGACCTATGGAAGTTTGGATTTGGACTCTGGATGAAAGATTCATGGAGCTTGGGAGCCATGGCTTGTAGGGTTCTTCTTCTCGGAAGGATGGAGAAGAAGAACAGTTTATAGTCGAATGGACTTAGCCGCATAAGCTTTATGCAGTAAGTTTTATTCCTGACCGCATAAGTCTTGCTGTGTTACTTGGCCGCATGGCATATGCCGCAGGAATTCAATTCTCCCAGCCGCATGAAGATTTAATCCTAGCCGCATGAGACTTACATTTCTAGCCGCATGAGTTTAACCCAGCCGCATAAGGCCCAGTCCTAACTGAGCCGCATGGGCTTCTGATTCCGGGCCGCATGACCCGATTTATTCTAACCGCATATGCTCACCGCCCTTTTTTGGCCGCATAAGCTCCTAACTGAGCCGCATGCACCTCCTTCATCTTCTGGCCGCATAGGCTCATGACCAGTCTGGCCGCATAAGGCTTTGCATCTTCAGCCGCATGAAGTCTTCTATATTCCAGCCGCATGGACCCTCTTCTCTGTGAGCCGCATGAGACCTATCCCCGCCAGCCGCATGAGCTGCGCTTGTTCCGAGCCGCATGGGCTCTTAGTTTCCCCAACCGCATGGATTCCTTTCCTGGCCGCATAAGCCCAAGCCGCATGACTTTCTATAGCCCTGTGTACTAGTATTTTGTTATTTATTGTCCATATCTTGTAACCTTTATTATATATTTTAATGTCCATTTTATATCCTTACGCCTTTTTGGCATAAACTCGATAAAATCATGATATGATAATATTGTTATGTGGAATGTGCCTTGTGTCCCGATTGATTTTTGGGATACCCAGTATGACTGGGACTTGACCATGAGAGTTATAGACTCGACCCCCGTTTAATGCTAATTGACTTTCATGCCTTGTCACCATTGATAATAATGGTTATCTTGACTAAATTAATCATGCGTTCCTAGTCGGAACTAAGAGACTGGCTAGTCGTCTTATTGAATTGAATGAATGAGACACGTTCATGTTATGGACTATTGTAATCGACTGGCTGATCCCGAATATTGACTTACATGCACATGCAGGCTTCAATCTATTTATTTATTTATTTATTTACTTATTTATTTTCTACAAAAGAAGCATGTGTACTTTATGGTCAAGGCATGATTACCGTGGTTAGATTTGATTGTTGCATTACGCTGTGTAAGACCTGCAACCTAACCGCACTGGTATCGTTGTAGAGTTGTGCATATCGTACCCCGTACGAAAGTACTCATTTAAATGACCATGATCCACGGCATGGGATTTCACTCAACTTAGGGACTATTAAGTTAAATAAAATAATGATTGCATGGAGAGAATGGATTCCCGAGTTCTTACATGGCAGTCCCCTTGGGACAAGTAGTACCCGACGGGCCGGCTGGTTCCCACAGATACTGTAAAACTGCCACACGGGCAGGGAACAGTATCTGCTTATATTATTATTGTATATTGTATATTGATGACGGGCGTCCTGCTAGGACTCGTCTAATTCATGCATGGCGCACATGATTGACTGGATAGACTAGCCTTGCTTGCACATAGTAAGAACTACGAAATCCCTAATTGCATTATTCCAGGATAACTTGGGACTCACAGTAGCAAGCCGTAGTAGTTGATTGGCCGTTCAAGATGATTTGTTTGTGTACTGTACCTACTCTGTTACCTAACTGGGATGATCAGAATGTCAGGACATGACGGGCCAACTTCTGTCCTTGTTTGGTTGGGAGGTTGGTTCGAAGTGTCGTGATGTGATGTGAATCCTAGTAGCAAGCAGAGATTTATTAGTATTATTCTCTTACATTACTGGTTTTAGTTCTCATGTCGTGCTTCCTTGTGGTACTTGCTATTAGAGGTCTAACCTCTCTGTTTTGCATGGTCAGATTTAGAGCCGGTCTCCGAGTATTCAGCTTACTTCTACCTCCAGGATGGTCAACACTAGAGGGATGATCGCAGGAGGACTCGAGTGGGTTTCTTACTTCCCCGCTCGTTTGTTATCTACTTTATACTTAGCCGTTTGGCACCGACATGTTAGTCGGATTGTCTTGTACTAACTTTTACATAATTGTAATTAAAGTCAGACTGCAGCTGATAACAATTGTGTATACGTTTGCTATATCAATCTGGCTATGTTTTGTAAAGCCAGATATCAAGAACATTTTGACAGAGCGTTTGGGACGCCTTACTGCTTTATCTTACATGTTCTCTATTTCTGTTTCTTATTTGAATGATTGAGACAATAGATGTGTAATGACCATAGTAAGACTTTTATGTAGTATGCACCCCCTCGTCTGGTTAGACAGCATTGATCGTATTATACGGTATTTATCTACCCGTAATACGTAGCTGGCTGAGTCATTCCCCCGCTCTCCATATTCTGGTTCTGGGGCGTGACAGTTGTCCTCCATAGAAATGGTGCTAGGGATGACATCGAGGAAGGCGTCCTCATCTGAAATAGGCTCAGCCCTGAACAGCTTCGAGAAGAATAACGAAGCCTCCGTCTCAACCTCCGCAATAGATCCTGTTTCTGATCCATCAGCCCGAATATTTTTCTGAATACCCGTCTTTCTTTGCCTGCTCCTGGTGCCCTCATGGAAAAAATGAGTATTCTTGTCCCCTTCCAGGTCCTATCTCAATCTGGCTTTTGTTTCCAGAAAGACTCCTCAACCTGGACCTTTTGCTTCAATCTGGCAACAGCCTCCATCCAGGAAGCCCTCCCCCTCTCCGAAGGATGGAGTTCATAATCCTGCTCCGCCTCCAAGGCAGCGTCCTCAGCCTGACGGACCTCCTGAAAAACGTCTCCGAAAGTAGCCCTGCTCCATCCAGTCAGAACCTGCCCCGTCGTCCTCAAACGCATACCCAACCGCTCAAGCGCATCATAATGCCAGCATGAATTCCACGCCCGAGCAACAACCGAAAGAAAATCCGGATGAGAAGTCCAAAAGTCAAGAAAACGGAAGCCTCTACGCAGAGGGGACGAAGCTGGCTGGCAGGATATCAATAGAGGAGAATGATCAGATTCTGCCCGATTCAGATGCTCGCAAGAGACCTGGACTCCATCCAGCCAGCTACCCGTCACGAGTACCCTATCAAGGCGGGATCCCTGACGATCAACCCCTGACTGGCCGTTCACCCAAGTGTAGATGCTACCTCTGAAACCAACATCGGAGAGCCCGGCAGCCAACTGAAAGTCAAGGAAGTCCGCAATGGCCCTCGTGTCAGGAGATCGACCTCCAAATTTCTCATCCGGAGAAGCAATAATATTGAAGTCCCCGCCCACCGCCCAGGACAAGCCAATGTCCCCGGCTTGGACGTCCAGAAGGTGCCTCCACAAACTCCTCCTCCCCTGTCATGTCCCTACACCATGAACAATCGACAACCGCACCGGAACCGAAAAACAGCTCAGAGAAAGCTGCACTGTGATAGCCTGATCACAAGAATCAATACAGTTGATCCCAAGACCCGACTTGCAGAAAAACCAAATATTGCCCTTTTCATTGTAAAAACTAGCATCAAAACCCAACCTCAATTGATAAGAAAGAAGCTTGGAGGATATCACCTTGGGTTCAATAATAGCAAGAACCTGGATAGAGTTGGTCCGACACAAGGACCTGAGACGGGATAAAGTAGCTCTGTTCGCCGTCCCTCGAACATTCCAGATAAGGAATTTAACCATGGACCCTCAGGGGGTCCCGCCTAACCCGGGAAGCATGTGATCGAAGAAGACGATCCGACTGAGGTGCCATCGACTTCCTCTGCCTACCAGCCGCCTTCTTGAAAGGTACCATCTGCCAGTCTTCTTCACGCCCCTCGGAGAATGAGGTGGAAGGTCTAAACTCAGACAATGAGACCATATCATCTCCCGGAGGTGGGTCATCACCCCAGACGGATAAAGAGCCGTGACCGGCCTCCTCCCACACCACCAAGCTGCGATCTTCAGTGTCAGAATCAGCCGCTATAACTCCCTGTCCCAGCTGGCTATGGATAATGATAGGAAGATCCGATAAAACAATAGGGCCAATACCCCGCTCCGGGCCGATATGCCCATCCAAGCTAGAGCCCGGAGCGCTGCGTCCCTCCTGCATGGGCCGCCCTTCATCCGACCATAAAGCCAGCTGGCCCGAAGATGACTCCCCTACGTGCCAGGATGGCGGAATGGATCTCGCGCGATTATCTTCACTCCCACGCAATCCGGGCTGCGTGGTCCCCGTGCTATCATCATGCCCCTTAACACGCCTCCACACCTGCCGTGTCCCCTTTCCTTTCTCACGCCTTGAGCATCTCCGCCGACGACCCCTGCTAATCCCACGGCCACCCACCGGGCCGTCCTTCTCACGCACTACACCTGGAAAGGTACCGTCGGGGATGGGCGATCTATCAGCTACCCCCACGGAAGAAGGCTCCACCTGGGGTCGACCACAAGCACTCTCAACGTGACCATGATGGCCACAAGAGACACAGTAGAGAGGGCTCCGCTCATATACAACCGGCTGCGAGCGAACACCATCAGGCAGTTGGAAGAAAACTTCGTGTTGAAGTGGTTTGCTGACGTCCACTTCAACCAATACCCTGGCTACCCCGACCTAGAAAATGAAGCCGTAGCCCAGTCCGTACTGAGCGGAGTGCCCGAGACTAGATGCGATGGAAAGAACCGCATTGGTATCAAACATACAGTGGGAAAGCCCGGGGAAGACAACCCAGATGGGAACCCGAGGGTCCTCTCTCAACGGCAAAAGTCCACTAACGACCTGAATATCACCATAGGAACCCGGGCAACGAACCAACAGTCCTTAGACCGCAGCCGAAGAAAGTCACTCTCGGCATGAGGCCGAGTAAGAACGTGTCGATCATCGATAGCCTTCACTTCAATCAACCCCCTAAAACCCCGCGAATCAAAGGCCTTTCTAATAGCCTCAACCGGAAGTCTCCGCCGAGCAACTTGCCAATAAGGTCCAGCCCATACGGCACCGTGAGAGCCTCAATATCCGACTGAGAGAAAACAACCACCTTCCGACCACCGAAAACAATGGCTGGTCGGAAATCCACCTAGGAGAACCACCCGTCGATGCCGACGCGGGTCCACCCACCACCGCAGCGAATGACCTCGCCGGGCCATCCGTCCCCCACCTGCCCCCTTCGACGGAGCCACCGCCGCTGCTGCCGGAGGATCCCGTAGTGCCACCTCGCCCCGAACAGGAGACCCCCTCGGGGCAGGAACGACTCCCTTCCCCGCAATCGATACATCCCCATTGCCACCCACTGGAAGTCCAGGAGGGCCAGAACCCCCAACCGTCGGACCAGTACCATGGGGGGCGGAGCGCGACGACTCCCGCCGCTCGAAGCCCAGATGGCCGGAGTCTCCGTATTGCCCAGGGGGGCCGAACTCCCCGCCGGAGCCTCCAGCCGTTCCACGCCGAGGGGAACGCCGCCAGCAACTCGCACGGGCGGGTCGCCTCCAGGGACGATGCCACCCTACCAAGCAACGGCCAGGGTGGCCGGAAGCCCCCGCCATTGAACCATCAGGGGGGGCGGAGCCCCCCGCCGGATCCAGCATCAAGATCGCCTGCGAGAGAATCGCCTGCGGAGCCTAACGAAGAGAGAAATAA
>JANAVB010019020.1:0-29881 GCA_029216955.1 Iris pallida | reverse complement strand
GTGAAAAGTCACGCAAGATCAAGGGAAAGAGCTGCGTGAAAAGTCACGCAGATCAAGGGAAAGAGCTGCGTGAAAAGTCACGCAATCAAGGGAAAGAGCTGCGTGAAAGTCACGCAAGCTCAAGGGAAAGAGCTGCGTGAAAAGTCACGCAAGCTCAAGGGAAACACGCTTTCAACAGGAAGCGTGCTCAAACAGGCACACTGTTCACTGTCTTCTCCAAACAGCAAGAACACCATGGCTGAACCCAAGCTTCAAAGTATCATAACTTGGCCATCCGAACTCTAAATCCAGGTTTCCAAAGCTCTAACTTGGGTGAAACTGAATGTTCTTCCACATAAGCATCAAAAACCCATAAAATCCAACTAAGTAGATCAAACCATGCAAATCCGAAAATGATTAAAACCTAGATCTACAAAAATCGAAGCTTCAAAATAGAAATTTCTAAGTTCTAAACTAGTATAGATTGAGGAGAAGAACATGTTTTGGCAAATAGTTTTGTAAGAATCATTAACAAAATATGGATCCTTCTCTTGAGCAAGTTGGTACTTGCCTCGGTTGGTGGAGGAAGTAAATGAGAAGAAGTAAATGAGAGGAGAGAGAAGGAGATGAGTTATATATAGAATCTTGGACCCGGGTTCATGATGAACCAAAGGGTTCATGATGACCATTGGTGAACCAAGAATAGGTTACCCAAATGAGCCAAAACTGTAGGCCCAATGCAGAAAATAAATTAGGAAATAATATTTTGTCGAATATTTTTGGGAAATGCATGAAGAAATACAGCATAATAAATATATTAAATCAAGGTAAATACAATTTATCGGTTTACGTATTAAAATACGTATTCCAGGATTGGGAGTGACATCTCTACCCTTCTTAGAAAAATTCCGTCCTCAAATTCCAGCCAAGACAAAGTAAATCAGGGCAAGCAAGGCACAATCATATATAAGTTAACTATCATAGCAGTTATTATCATACATCACAAAGTGCAAAATAAGAGGTGCAGAAAAGCATGGAATCGTGTCAATAAGGTGCATAAATATACCTTATTAGTCAAACAAATACGGATACGAGATCTGATCTCGTCCTCGCGCTCCCAGGTTGACTCTCCCGAAGAGTGATGGTTCCAAGAAACACGGACAAGGCTTATCGTCCGATTCTTGAGTACCTTCTCTCGCCGGTCCAAAATAGATACGGGTTGTTCTCGTAAGTTAGGTCGGTACCAACGACTAACTCAGAATGATCGAGGACATGACTCGGATCCGGGACATACCCACGTAATTGGGACACATGAAACACATCATGTATGCCAGTTAACGAAGGCGGAAGGGCAAGTCGATAAGCCACATCGCCTACCCGAGCGAAATCTTAAAGGACCAACGTATCTTGGACTAAGCTTTCCTCGGGTTCCAAATCTGATGATACCCCGAGTAGGCAAAATCTGCAGAAACACTTGGTCGCCAACCTGAACTCTAGAGGCCTACGATGCTGATCTGCCCAATGACGATGTCGGTCCTGTGCAACTCGAAGGCGCTCTCTGACAACTTAACTATCTCCACAGTCTGCGTGATCATCTCTGGCCCCAACAACTTCCGTTCTCCACGTCGTCCCATGCCAAAGGGGACCTGCACTTCCTTCCGTATGCTTCGAACGGGGCCATCTGAATGCTAGCCTGATAGCTGTTGTTATAGGAGAACTCCACTAGATGAAGGTGATCCTCCCAAGATCCGCCAAAATCTAAGGTACACGCCCGTAGCATATCTTCTAATGTCTGAATGGTTCTTTCTGATTGCCCGTCAGTTTGTGGATGATAAGCAGTACTGAATCTTAACTTGGTTCCCAAACTTTGGTGCAAGCTCCGCCAAAAATGGGTAAACCGCGTATCCCGATCTGATACTATACTAACTGGAATACCGTGCTGCCTTACTATCTGCTTCATACATTTCTGCTAACTGCTCAGTAGTTGTCCAACTCGGAAGGGAAGAAATAGCGACCTTCGTGAGTCGATCTACTATTACCCAGACTGCATTCTTACCAGTCGGGGATCTAGGTAAACCGGTCACAAAATCCATCGTGATGTGCTCCCATTTCCATTATGGGATAGGAAGCGGTTGTAGCAACCCTGCTGGTCTCTGCTGCTCGGCTTTCACCTGCTGACATACCAGACACTTGGATACAAATCTCGCTATCTCTCTTTTCATGCCATTCCACCAAAAGAACTGCCTGATATCTCGATACATCTTCGTTCCTCCTGGATGAATGGAGTAAATAGAACTATGAGCTTCGGACATAACTTCTTGCCGAAGGTCTCCACTCGGTACACAGAGTCTGTTTCCAAACCTGAGCGTACCATCTTCATGAATCACTAACTCCTTCCTACGGCCTGATTCACACTCCGACGCAACTTCTGAATCTGTGGATCTCCTGCTTGTGCTGCCCTTATCCTCTCTACTAAGGTTGACTGAATCTGCATACTGGTCATTCTTCTATATCCTTGGCAAAACTACTTCGATTCCCATACTCTGAAGGTCTTCTAGAATATGCTTCTGCGAGGTCAAGATAAAGGCACTGTCTCTCCTACTCAGTGCATCTGCAACTACATTCGCCTTGCCTGGATGATATGAAGATCTAAATCAAAATCCTTCAGCAGTTCTAACCATCTTCTTTGCTCATGTTCAAATCTCGCTGCGTAAACGTATTTCAAACTCTTATGATCAGTATAGATCTCTACCCGATCCCCGTATAAATAATGCCTCCACAACTTGAGTGAAAACACCACAGCTGCTAACTCCAAATCGTGAGTCGGGTAATTCTTCTCATGGTCTCGAAGCTGCCGAGACGCATATGCTATCACTTTCCATGCTGCATCAATACATCCAAGACCCTTCCAGATGCGTCACAATATACTGTAAAGCCTCCCCTCCTACTGGAAGCGTCAAGATCGGGGCTGAGATCAATCTCTTCTTCAATTCTTCAAATGATGCCTGACAGCTAGCTGACCAAACAAACTCTACGTCCTTGTGCGTCAAACGCGTTAAGGGCGCAGAGATCTGGCAAAGTCCGCCACGAACCTTCTGTAGTAACCAGCTAATCCTAAGAAACTCGCACTTCTGCAACCGTTCTCGGGACTGGCCAATGCTCTACGGCCTCAATCTTCTTCGGATCCACTGACACTCCTGCCCCAGAAATTACATGCCCCAGAACGAAATGTGATCTAACCAAATTCACACTTGTCAGCTTCGCATAAAGTTGATGTCCCTCAATGTCTGTAAGACAGTCCTAAGATGTTCTCATGCTCCTCTTCACTGCTGGAATAGACAAGAATGTCATCTATGAACACCACCACAAATTTATCCAAGTACGGCAGAAATATGCGGTTCATTAAATCCATGAATACTGCGGGGGCGTTGGTTAGTCCAAAGGGCATTACTAAAAACTCATAATGCCCATATCTAGATCTGAATGCTGTCTTCGGTATGTCTTGCTCCCGGACTCTTACTTGATAGTATCCCGACCGAAGATCGATCTTGGAAAAGACACTGGCCTTGCTCAACTGGTCAAACAGGTCATCAATCCTTGGTAGTGGGTACTTATTCTTCACTGTTACTGCATTCAGCTTGCGGTAGTCGATGCACATCCTCGTCGACCCATCCTTTTGGGAACTAGAATCACTGGCGCGGCCCAGGGCGATTACTGTCTCGGATGAATCCCTTAGACTTCACTCTTCTTCATGTTGATACAACTTATCCTGCTCTGACGGACATTCTGTAAACTCTGTCTGCAATAGGCCTCGTTCCAGGGTTCAACTCAATGCTAAATTCTACCTCTCTGACTGGGGGTATCCCTGGGAGCTCATCAGGGAAGACGTCGAGAAAATCTTCGACCACTCTCGGAATCTGTCCTGGCTCTGACACTGCTGCTGAGATGACGCCTCCGGCCTGATTCTTCAAGGTTCGAGTAAAGATGAACTGCTCCATCCCAGGAACGCTGAATATGACCCTACCTCCTCTACAATCAATTGTCGCATGACTGTCTCTCAACCAGTCCATGCCAACATATCAAAATTCCCCATAGGGAATTCAATCAATGATGCGGGCAATAAATGCCCACACACCTCCACCGGACATGAAAAGTGCACTCTGCTAACTTCTACGAGCCCATTGCCGGTGAGTATATCCATCCTCTCCGGCAATGCCTCAAACTCTAATCCAATCCGTGTAGCATATTGTGCAGAGATGAATGAATGAGTAGCGCCTGAATCAAATAATGCTACAGCGGGAAATGAGGTGACGAGAATTTTATCTGCCACCACGTCACTAGACGCTAGAGCCTCTCCCAAGGATAATATGAGAGCCTGTCCCTGGCCCCGCTGAGCTCCTTGTTGCGGCCTTCCTCGACCATACTGTTGCTGCTCCTGAGGGCCTTCGGCTTCCTGTGCCTGGCGGAACATCTGAGCCTGCGTTGGTAACGCTGGGCTAGGGGCCTTACTGCTAATACTGGCCCTCCACTCGGGGTTGCCACTGGAGCTGGCAATGCTAGAAACTGTTGAGCTGGCCCTCCTGGCCTCTGCATCATAGGACAAGTGAAAATACGGTGGTCTGCACGACCACACCTCAAACATAAGCCATTCGCTGACCGACACACCTCCCTCGTGTGCCCTGCCTTCCCACAGAAGTACAGCCCTGGGGTGCTCCCTGACGCTGCTGCTGGTTCCTCGGCTGCTGATGCCGAACTGGTGCTATATAGTTGACACGGCCGTCCTCCGCGGCGCTCCTGTATCATGAATACGCACACCGGGTGCTGGTGCCGACGTTCGCTGCACTGCTCCTCCTCCAACCTGGGAATGAGATCTCTTCTGACCTCCTGTCCTTGATGCTAACCTCTGCTGGGTAAGCTCGTGTCTCCGAGCGGCCGTCAAAACAGCGTCAAACGTCTGGTAGTCGTGTCCTTCCACAAGCTGTAATAGTTCCAAATGAAGTCCCTGCTGGAACCTCATAGCCTTCTCTCCTCTGTTGCCACCATTGCTGGTACGAAACGGCATAATCTGCAGAACTCTGCTGCATACCCATCTACGGTCTTGTCTGCTTGCTTGAGACTGATAAACTTCTGCTGGAGCTCATATCGAGCTACTACGCCAAAATACTTGGCCTTGAATCTGTCACTGAAGGTGGTCCAACGAACAGGGCGTCTTATACCAACTTCTTCTGATGCCCACCAGTCGCGGGCAAGATCCTGAAGTACCAGTTTGACCTGATCAACCTTCTCATCATCTGGAACCTTGGCTGTCACAAGAATGGCTTCAATGTCTTGAATCCATGCATCCGCAATGGCATCCTCCGTGCCATCAAAATACCTCGGGTTCAAGCGACGGAACCTTCCTGATGCTCCCGAGTCAACCCCGGTACTCCTCTCAAGAGCTAACTGAATCCTCTGGTTCAGCAACACGTTCTGCTCCTGCTGCCGAGTCTGTTGCTGTTGGTGAGTGACAAGAATCCCTCGGACGATCTCCAGGAGTGCTACGACATCTGGTACTGCCGTCGCTGCTGGTGCTGCAGGAGTTTCAATAACCTGTGGCTGTACTGCCTCTGGTTCCACTTCTGCTTGTGCCTGCCCTGGGGAAGGTTCTCTTCCCTGTTGCTGCCCAGTCGAGCCATGCTCTTGCTGCTCTTCCTCATGGGCCTCACCCGCTACTGAGAATGAAGCACCCCTATAGAAAAGGATATAAGATTATCAAGTCCGGACGAGAAAGATTTCGAGGATGCAAGTCAGGTTAGAGATCAAGGCACGGACAAAGAATTCGAAACGGAATTTCAAGGGGAACAAGTTTTGATTGAGACTCCTAATAATTCGCAATACCCCACAAGTCTGAAAATCAGACCTGCATGGGCCACCACTTAAACCTTGTCACGCCCCAGTACCGAAATACGGGGACGGACTAGGCCAGCTACTCCATATGAGGTACGTAACGTCATACGGCGATCGTGGCTGTCGAGAGACTAGGGGGTACATGCTACAATCAAGTCTCCTATGGTCCCACAGAGCTCTATGTCTCAATCATTTAAGTCAAATCAGCAATTAAATGAACATTAAAGATAAAGCAGTAAGGCGTCCCTGACGCTTCATCAAAATGATCATGAGAGACTAGCTTTATAATTTAGCTATCTCAGAGAGTCAGGAGTACAAAATTATACACAACTGCAGTCTGTTAAATTACAATTATGTACAGACACAAAATATCAAGTAATTCGGCTAACAGGTGCCGGTGGCTAAATGCCGCAAAAGTATAAGCAGGAGTGGTGGAGAAGAAACCCACTCGAGTCCCCGAACCGCCATGCTCCTAGTATGCACCATGGATGTCAGGGAGGAAGATCGTGTCCTCTGGCTCTGCTACGAGATCTGGCCAAACAAAACCAGCGGGGTCAGCCCCGAATAGCAAGTACCGCCAAAGGGGCACAAGAGTTAAGATTAAAAACCCAACTAATAGAATGACTGATAATAGTAATACTTATGCTACTATTATAGGGTAGCGCAACATCCTCGAACCCATATGGCACCCTTACAACCAAACAAGGACAAAGGTGCCGCATGGAGTCGGGACGTGTCGTACTCTATAACTTTCACATAAGTTAAAAGTTATAAACCATAAAATCTCCTGATCGTGACTTCGGTCGATAGCCTATCACAGCACAATAACCAACCCAACAATCAAACAAGAACATGGGTTGGAACATGTACCATGATAGACCATGTTCCTCAGTCATTCACAGAAGTAGCACTTCACAACCAGAATAAGTCTTCCGTTCATAACTTCGGTCCACAGCCTGTCATAGTACGATAACCAACCCAACAATCAAACATGGGTTGGATCACGCACCATGACAGTCCGCTTCCCTCAGTTATTTACGGAAGGTAAATAGGAAACATGTAAGTCGTTTTCACGGCCAATCAAGTCTACGAGTTTCTAGTGGGACGAGGTTATCCTCGCGTCATGTTATTAGAAAAAATTCTCAGATCGTATCTTTCCAGCAAGGCTAGCCAATCCAGGGGTTCGCGTAGACAGGTGTCATGGAGCACAGGTCCTCCGTGAGGCCACCTTGCCAAGACATGTAATATGTAACAGGAATTAATCGGATACAGTCATCCACTCGTTGCGGATGACACAGTATCCGTGGAGACCAGCCGGCGCGCCAAGACAATATCTCAGGGCGACTGGTGTAACACGATCGCGGGATTTTGTCCTCCCCATGCATCTAGTATATTTAGTTGCCTAATTTAACCCTAGGTGAAATCTTGGACTCACAGGCTGTGGCCTGCATGATCATCCTCCTAAAGTCGTACTCAGTACGAGTACCCTAAAGAGGATCCATGTCAATCAGTATGTCAACATGTTCTACCCTCCTTAGTGTAATACATCATTGCAAATACGCCACGTAGAGTTACGAGTCATTTGTCGAGCATGAACAAGAACTAGGACATTCAGGTACATGTATCAGGTAGGAACACTTTGTTCACCGGGGTCACATCAGTGCTCATATCATGCTCGAGACAAAGGCGTAAGGATATAAAATGGGCATATAATATTTAATAAAATATCAAAAGCATACGCACAACAAGGCAGCGTGCGTGAAAAGTTACGCTGGCTCAAGGGAAAGAGCTGTGAAAAGTCACACAAGCTCAAGGGAAGAGCTACGTGAAAAGTCACGCAAGCTCAAGGGGAAAGTGCTGCGTGAAAAGTCACGCAAGCTCAAGGGAAAGCTGCGTGAAAAGTCACGCAAGCTCAAGGGAAAAGAGCTGTGTGAAAAGTCACGCAAGCTCAAGGGAAAGAGCTGCGTGAAAAGTCACGCAAGATCAAGGAAAAGAGCTGCGTGAAAAGTCACGCAGACTCAAGGGAAAGAGCTGCGTGAATAGTCACGCAAGCTCAAGGGAAAGAGCTGCGTGAAAAGTCACGCAAGCTCAAGGGGAAAGAGCTGCGTGAAAAGTCACGCAAGCTCAAGGGGAAACACGCTTCCAACAGGAAGCGTGCTCAAACAGGAGCACACTGTTCACTATCTTCTCCAAAACAGCAAGAACACCATGGCTGAACCCAAGCTTCAAAGTATCATAACTTGGCCATCCAAACTCCAAATCCAGGTTTCCAAAGCTCCAACTTGGGTGAAACTGAATGTTCTTCCACATAGAAGCATCAAAAACCCATAAAATCCAACTAAAGTAGATCAAACCATGCAAATCCGAAAATGATTAAAACCTAGATCTATAAAAATCGAAGCTTCAAAATAAAAATTTCCAAGTTCTAAACTAGTATAGATTGAGGAGAAGAACATGTTTTGGCAAATAGTTTTGTAAGAATCATTAACAAAATAATGGATCCTTCTCTTGAGCAAGTTGGTACTTGCCTTGGTTGGTGGAGGAAGTAAATGAGAAGAAGTAAAATGAGAGAGAGAAGGAGATGAGTTATATATATAGAATTCTTGGACCCACGGGTTCATGATGAACCAAAGGGTTCATGATGACCCATTGGTGAACCAAGAATAGGTTATCCAAATGAGCCAAAACTGTAGGCCCAGATGCAGAAAATAAATTAGGAAATAATTTTGTCGAATATTTTTGGGAAATACATGAAGAAATACAGCATAATAAATATAGTATAAAGTCAAGGTAAATACAATTTATCGGTTTACGTATTAAAATACGTATTCCAGGATTGGGGAGTGACATCAGCCCATAAACTACAATCTGCTCCAAAGAAGTGAGCCGTCGTCCATGTCTTGCCTGTCACAAAACTTCCCTGTGCATCTCGGACAACTGCTGCCACCGTAATTATCGTAGAAAAGGTAGCCCCATCCACATTTATTTTGATCTCACCTGTCCTCGGAGCCTGCCATGTAGTGTTGAAAATGAATTCTTTCCTCAAGGCATGTATTCCATCCAAGATTTTAGCATTCTTATAAGTATAGCTCGAATGCAAGAGAGTTGCTTGATTGATGATTTGCTGGACGTTGGGAGCTGTTTTATTGAATACACAGGAACATCTCATTTTCCAAATATTGGTGTGATTCAACTTTGGCGACATGATAGCATTAGTGAAGAATTGTCTAACCATTGCGCAAATATCCTTGCTGACTGTACTCCAGTTTCGTTGAAAGAAAACGGCTGGATAGCCGTCCGGACCCGGAGCTTTGAGTGGGCCGAACCCCATAATAGTGTGATGAATCTCCTCCTCCTCTGGCACGATACCAAGTAACGAGTTCTCATTTCCGATAACCCATTGCAACAGAGTTCATCTAACAGATTGGAAGGAGATGAATCATCAGCACAGAATATAACTTGGAAGTGCCCCAAAATAGTATTTGCAATTCTGTCTTGATTAGTAGTCCAGTTGCCGTCAAGGAGTTGCAGGGAGCGGATCTCATTTTTCTGCTTTCTCGTTGTAGCTTTCATGTGAAAATATTTGTTGTTCTTATCGCCAAGATTGATCCACTGGCATCGGGATCTCTGTTTCCAATAAGACTCCTCGAGAATCAATAGGTCATTAAGCTCTTTGCTGATGGTCCTTTCCTCCTCGAGCGACGACTCTGAAACTGGAAGAGATTGTACTGTGACGAGTTGTTTCTGAAGCACCGCAAGCCTCTCACGAAAATTGCCAAGAGACTCGCGACTCCATTTATGTAGATGAGGGAGAGTGAATTGGAGTTTCTGATTGAGTGAGTTTCCTGCCACTTCGTCCGCCTTCTTCCAAATAGAATTAAGAGTCTCCCTGAAAGAATTACTTGTTAGCCAGAAAGATTCAAATCTTAACGGTCTTCTTTTTTGAATAATAACATTATCACAATTGAGAAGAATAGGAGCATGGTCACTATTGATGCGTGGGAGGATGGACACAGTGGCATGAGGATGAAGCCGACACCACTCCGTGTCGGCAAGAACACGGTCGATTCTCTTTGATGTGTTGCTCTGGACGTCTGGAGTGTGTCCACGTGAAAGCCGGGCCTATACATCTGAGATCAATCAGACCACAATGATCTACCATGTGTTGGAAGTGTCGGACATCACGCGGTGAGAAGGCTCTGCCACCTTCTTTATCTGCGGGTCTGAGGATTTCGTTGAAATCCCCAATGCAGCACCATGGAACAGAGAAGTCTTCGGAGAGGTTTTGGATGAAAGCCCATGGTTTAACTCTGTCACTTTTCTTCGGACAACCATAAATGCATAATAACTTCCATACATGATGAGAATGAGAAGCATCAATGGAGAGGAGGATGAGATTGTTAGAGGAGAACGACACCGTAGCTTTGATAGTGTCGTCCCATCCAAGCCAGAGACCTGTGAAATCCAGAATTTTAGAATTTATAAATTATTGGATTGTAGCATAAATTTTGTTTAATTATTATATTTTTATTATTATTATTATTATTATTATTATTATTATTATTATTATTTATTAGTCGGAATTAGGAAAAGATATTTTTAAAATAATCGTTGATTTTTGTTTGTGGCCCTGCCCCGATCCCGTGTCCGGGGTTCGACCCCGAGTTGAACCCGAATCCCGTTTTTCGAACCCATCCTAGTCGTTCCTGTTAAATCCTCAATTTTTAGATACAGATATTTATATATTGTACATATATGGTAGTTGGTTTAAAAAAAAATACCTATTTCTAATTTCCCTTGGCTTGGTCTCCCACGACCAAGCCAGCACCCTATTTTTTTTCCCTACACTGCCTCCTCTCCACGTTCTCATTCCCAGCTCACCCCCACACTTCTTTTTTTTTCCCTTATAAACTCACCAGCTCACTTTCCTCACTCCCATTCCATTCTCTTCTCTCTCTTTCAAATTTCTCCAAAGTCTCACCCGCGCCCGAGCCTCGGCGAGCTCACCCGCCGCATGCCCTAGCTCCCGACGCCTCCAGCCCCGTCTCCCGTGTCACGCCCCGATTCGGGGAATCGCTCGCTTTGCTTCGATTCACGCCGAATCGATCGTCTTCGCTAAGGCGTGATGCCGTACAAGTCTGGAGTTATACTTGTACAAGGCTAGAACATGCACATTTATATCATTAGAAACATTTGAAAATAAGCCACATTTGCGGAAACATTGAGACACAATATAGGAAGAAGAAATACTCATTTTATTCATAATTGTAGTCAGAATACAACTTTTCTCGATAATATTTGAAATGCCATTTCGGCTACATTGATTCATGAAAAGAAGTACAACTGATAGGCTGCCATGAAATAATTTCCCGTTCCATACATCATGCCCCTTTAGTACTTTGAAATATAAGCAGCTATCTTTAAAAACTCTGCAATACTTTGTGCGTCTTTTAGGAAAAATAACTTGAAGGAAACAGCAGTTCAGAAAGCTTTAATTCAGACGTGCGCCTGAACCTTCTCCAGTACCTGTGGAGGAGGGGTCAGCACATTATAACAATGCGCTGGTGAGCCCCGTTGGCCCACTTAGCTAAACCAACATTTTTATTAATGACAAGCATTTTAAAGATATGAACTTATTAGGGACAGGCAACATTCAGAGTAAATTCACAATAAATGTAACATGGAATAAACCATGTTTACTTTACCATTGGCCGAATCTAGCTTTCCTGCATAAGATACAGGATAATAATAAATTACTTACCGCCCCTGCATAAAATGATCATTAGCATGCATCCTGACTACATGGCCACTGGCGCTGTTAAACCATATGGACATCTCTTTGCCTTATAGGACTTCAAGGTAATGCAATGACTCCAAAGTAGGTAGCTAGCCCCTAAGGATGCCTCGCAATACCCGTGCTTCCATTAGCACGCCAATGCTTCCTCCTAGGCCGAATCGGTCCCGGCGCCCCAGTACCGATTCGAGGAAACACACCACCAAACCTTGTGCACAAGTTGTCCATGACCATGCGAATGCGGGACCGACTCGATAAGCATACAGTGCATGGTACTTTTTGAAAGTAAATAGACAACTTGTTCATTTCGTAATATTTCATCATCATTCTAGGCATCAATTCCATCTCAATTCAATGTTCAGTGGACAAGCATAATCTCAATTGTTGTTAACAGTGTAATCGATTCATTTCAATGTTCTATGTACTAGCATTCATTTCAATGTTCTATGTACTAGCATACATTTCAATGTTCTATGTACTAGCATTCATTTCAATGTTCTATGTACTAGCATTTATTTCAATGTTCTATGTTCCATCTCTAGCTTCTTAGTGGTACTGACTTGTGGCATTTAGCAACTTGATATCGATCAACGGATGTTGCAAGACAATTATTTAGTTGGCATGAAGGAATAGCGAGAGGGATAATACCACCACAGAGATCCACACTCACCAATTTAGAGAATCGCCGAGAGAGAGGAACACTTGCACGCTTAGCCTTCCGTCACGCGTCAGTCTGCATTGGCACCAAAAGTTTGGTTAATATCCCATCTCGTTGTGTTCTCTTCTCTCAGAATTCTCAAGAATGAATGCTATACAAATCGATGAAAACGGGCAAGAATCAAATCATCGAAAACCATTCAGAAAAGCATCCATCAAAACCAAGCAACAAAACCAGCAGCAAAACATCCAGAGAAAACTCTTGGACGCATTTCAAGAGAAACCAATCCATCAGTTGGAAAGGTTCTTATGCACTTGTCCGTGATCGATTCGGTGTCGACGGTAAGTTTCCCCAATACTCGGTTTCGACCGAGTTAGCCAAGCCACAAGCCTAACATAGTGAACCGCTAGGAGCGGGACACTACATAATATACCACTAAGAAAAAGTTTCGTCCTCGAAACTTAAAGCAAAAGTCCTACCTCAAGATTATCAAACAGCGAGGGGTATTTCACCCGCATCTCTTCCTCTAATTCCCATGTCGACTCCTCTACAACATGGTTCCGCCACAGCACGTTGACTAAAGACACTGTCCGATTCTGCAGAACTTTCTCTTTCCTGTCCAAAATCTGGACAGGCTCTTCAGTGTAGGATAGGTCAGCGCTCAGCTGCAGCTGATCGAAGTTCACTACATGGCCTGGATCATGCACGTACTTCCGCAGTTAGGATACATGGAAGATATCGTGCACATCAGCCAAGGCCGGAGGTAGTGCAAGTCGATAAGCCACTGAGGCTACCTTCTCCAAAATTTCGAATGGTCCGACGAATCTCGGGCTTAGCTTTCCTTTCATCCCAAACCGCATCACACCTCGCATGGGTGTGACCTTCAAGAAGACATGATCGCCTGCTGTGAATTCCAAAGGTCATCGATGTACGTCCGCATAACTCTTCTGTCGACTTTGAGCAACTCTAAGTCTTTCTCGAATTAAGCGAACCCTCTCGACGGCCTGTTCCACAAGTTCTGGTCCGAGCACTTGCCGTTCACCGACTTCATCCCAGCATATCGGTGATCGACATTTCCGTCCATACAAGGCTTCGTACGGGGCCATTTGAATACTTGCCTGATAACTGTTGTTATAGGCAAACTCTGCTAATGCGAGATGTGCGTCCCAATTTGTCTTCGAATCGAGCATGCACAATCTTAACATATCTTCAAGAATCTGATTTACTCTCTCTGTCTGACCATCAGTCTGCGGATGGTAAGCTGTACCGAAGTTCAAATTTGTGCCCATTGCCGAGTGTAGACTTATCCAAAATCGCGACAAGAATCTTCCGTCTCTATCCGACACAATAGAAGTTGGCACCCCATGCAATCGAACAATTTCATTTATGTAGATCTGAGCCAACCGTTCCACTCCCCATGTAACTTTTATTGGAATAAAATGTGCCGACTTGGTTAATCTATCCACGATAACCCAAATCGCATCATTTCCCTTCTGAGTTCTTGGCAAGCCGACTATAAAATCCATACAGATATTATCCCACTTCCACAGTGGAATAGCCAAATTTTGTAGTTCTCCGCCCGGCCGTTGATGTTCGGCCTTCACACGCTGACAATCCATGCATTGTGACACAAAAAGAGCCACATCCTTCTTCATGCCATGCCACCAAAATGTGGTGCGCAGATCTTTATACATTTTCGTGCTTCCCGGATGCAAGGAATACTTTGCGAAATGAGCTTCGGTCAGTATTTCCTTCCTGATATCCTCATCCTTAGGGACGCACAATCTTCTCTTGACACGAATAGTGTCATCTTCAACGGTAAAGTCTGACGTCTTTCCTGCTAGAATCAACTCGCGTATCTTCTGCAGGAACGGGTCATCCTTTTGAGCAATCTTAATCCTTCCCTGGAGACTCGGCTCAAGTTGTAACTGAGCCAACTGCACATTCTGCGGACGGATTCTGAACTCGATGCCCATCTCTTCAAGATCTCGTAATACCTCTTTTGCTATTGTTAGGGACCCAACAAATTTCTGACTCAAGGCATCAGCTACTACATTTCCTTTACCCGGCGTGTAGGAGATTGTCAAGTCATAGTCCTTGATCAATTCTAACCAACGCCGCTGCCTCAAATTCAATTCCTTTTGTGTGAATATATACTTCATGCTCTTGTGATCCGTAAAGATCTCGCAGGACACACCATAGAGATAGTGTCGCCACAATTTCAACGCGAACACAATCGCCGCCAGTTCCAAATCATGTGTTGGGTAATTCTTCTCATGCTGTTTGAGTTGTCTCGATGCATAAGATATTATCTTCCCACGTTGCATGAGAACACATCCCAAACCAAGTCCCGACGCGTCACTGTAGATCTGAAATCCCTCGGAGCCTTCCGGAAGTGCTAAAATTGGAGCTGTGACAAGCCGCTGCTTGAGTTCTTGGAAACTATTCTCACAATCATCGGTCCACTTAAATGCGACTTCCTTCTGAGTTAGGCGAGTCAAAGGAGATGCGATTGTCGAGAAGTCTTTCACAAATCTACGGTAGTACCCGGCTAAACCAAGGAACCTCCGTATCTCACTAGCTGATGCAGGCTGCTTCCAGTCCACAACTGCCTTAATCTTCTTTGGGTCGACGGCAACACCCTCCGCCGAAACAACATGTCCAAGAAACGACACGCTGTTCATCCAAAATTCGCACTTGCTTAGTTTTGCATAGAGCTGGTTGTCCCGCAGCGTCTGAAGTACTTCCCTCAAGTGTTCGACATGAGTCTCCCTGTCTTTTGAGTAGATCAAGATGTCATCGATGAACACGATAATGAACTTGTCTAAGAACGGTCGAAACACTCTATTCATTAAATCCATAAAGGCTGCTGGAGCATTGGTCAAGCCGAATGGCATGACCAAAAACTCATAATGTCCGTATCTTGTACGAAATGCTGACTTAGGGACATCCTCGGGTCTGATCTTCAATTGGTAATATCCTGAACGAAGATCAATTTTAGAAAACACGGTCGCCCCTTGTAGCTGATCGAACAGATCATCTATTCTTGGTAAGGGATACTTGTTACGGATGGTTGCCTTATTCAGTTCTCTGTAATCGATGCACAGTCGCATCGTCCCATCTTTCTTCTTCACAAATAGCACTGGAGCTCCCTATGGAGATACACTTGGGCGAATGTATCCCCGGTCTAGTAATTCTTGTAGCTGTACCTTTATTTCCTTCAATTCTGCCGGAGCCATCCTGTATGGCGCCTTGGATATCGGACGAGTATCCGGAAATGTATCAATTGTGAATTCAATTTCTCTATCCGGCGGCATCCCAGGTATCTCGTCCGGAAACACATCGGGGAACTCTGCCACAATTTCAGTCTGATTCGAGCCTACACTCTTTATTCGAGTGTCTTGGACAGAAGAGAGAAAGCCTTCACACCCTGAGTACAACATGTGCCTTGCTGTAACTGCTGATATGACCATAGGTCCTTGGAACGCTGAACCACACGAGCAAGAGAATTCTGTTTCTCCGGGTAGGCGAAACACAACTCTCTTATCCACACAGTCGATTGTTGCATGACAGGCGCTGAGCCAGTCCATTCCCAATATGATATCGTACTCTTTGATGTCGAGTACAATTGCGTCCAAAGATAAAGTCTTCCCTCCAATTTTAATGTAGCCGTCCCTGCAAATCAAAGTTGCAGGCATATCTACTCCCGAAGGAGTGCTAACACACAAAGCTGTCTTTAGTTGAGTCATACAAAATTTATTTTCCGTTGCAAAATCAGAAGAGATAAAGCAATGAGTAGCGCCAGAATCAAAAAGTACTCTTGCAGGTATGCCTTTGTACAGCAACATACCTGTTATAACATTCTCTGCGGTCTGGGCCTCTGCCTGAGTCAAGGCATAAACCCTTGCTTGGCCACCTTGTTGATTTGGTGCATTCCCAGTTGGAGCTGGCAAGGCTGGTGGCGCTTGGCCACGATGCTAGTTGTTGTGTTGGCCCCGGTTCTGATTGTTGTTATGCCCACGATAGTGATTGTTGTTATTTCCACGAGGAGGATACTGGTTCTCTCCCCTAGTTCTGCATTCAAATGCCTTGTGATTCATTCCCCCATATTTGTAACACCCGACACGACAGTCCTCGTAACGATGACCAATCCGATTGTACCTGTTGCAACGCAGTTCCTGATACGGTCCTTTGTTATTGCCCGTATTCGGACGCTTAGATGCGTCATTTCTTCCTGCAGACCAAGGTCGTTTCTGATTATTGAGTCCTTGGTTGCTCTACGTTGTTCCACGACTACCCGGTTGATGAAATCTCTCCATTTCGAGAGCTGTCTCGTATGCCTCCCGGTAAGACGTACATTTTCGACTTAGAACATCCCGCTCCAGGCCTTCATTCAAGCCTTGCACAAATCTTTCTCGCTTGGCATCGTCATTCGGTACCATGTACCCAGCGAATTCGACTCTTTTCAAAAACTTTGTCTCATATTCATGCACTGACATACTGCCTTGTCGAAGTGCAATGAACTCATTCTCTTTTTGTTGTCGGACAGCGGGTGGAATGAATTGGGTAATAAAAGCCTGCTTGAAGGCCTCCCAAGATATCTTCACATCCTGACTATTTCCGCAAAGTGCCTGTCTCTGCGAAATCTACCATTCTTGGGCCTTGAGACGAAGTTGTACAGCGGTACACTTTACTCTCTTGCTGCCCTGAATCTCTAACATTCGGAAATAGCCCTCCAGTGTGTTCAAGAAGCCCATCACCTCATCTGGCTCCTCTTTCCCATTAAATTCAGACGGGTCGCAACTCTTAAATTCAGAGAACTTGAAGCTCGGTCTCTTCCGTGTCGGCATCTCAGATTTCTCTGCCGGCACTTCTACGGTCTCGGTTGTTGCGGCCTTTGCAGAAACATTGGAATCGGCCGTCAACTTGGTGACAATCTGAGTTAGACTATCAACTTGCTTTTGTTGAGCATCCAGCTGCTCCTGAAACTGATACTGAAGCTGCTCCTGAAGCGCGCGATGTTGAGCTTCGCTCTGCTTCCTTTGAGCCTCCATTTGTTTAATCAGTTTCTCAATCGGGTCCGACGATGAATTCGTCTTTGAGCTATCACCCTTAGTCATTCTACAACAAAGAAATAATTCCATTAGCACTCATAAAATATTTATGGGCTTATTGTATGGAACATTATTTCATGCCAGCGCTATCGACACCATCAATCGAGAAAATTTGCATCAAGACTTCCTTTTGAAAATATTTTTGAAATCCGAGGATTTGAAACCTGGCTCTGATACCAACTTGTCACGCCCCGATTCGGAGAATCGCTCGCTTTGCTTCGATTTACGCCGAATCGATCGTCCTCGCTAAGGCGTGATATCGTACAAGTCTGGAGTTGCACTTGTACAAGGCTAGAACATGCACATTTATATCATTAGAAACATTTGAAAATAAGCCACATTTGCGGAAACATTGAGACACAATATAAGAAGAAGAAATACTCATTTTATTCATAATTGTAGTCAGAATACAACTTTTCTCGATAATATTTGAAATGCCATTTCGGCTACATTAATCCATGAAAAGAAGTACAACTGATAGGCTGCCATGAAATAATTTCCCGTTCCATACATCATGCCCCTTTAGTACTTTGAAATATAAGCAGCTATCTTTGAAAAGTCCACAATACTTTGTGCGTCTTTTAGGAAAAACAACTTGAAGGAAACAGCAGTTTAGAAAGCTTTAATTCGGACGTGCGCCTGAGCCTTCTCTAGTACCTGTGGAGGAGGGGTCAGTACATTATAACAATGCACTGGTGAGTCCCGTTGGCCCACTCAGCTAAACCAACATTTTTATTAATGACAAGCATTTTAAAGATATAAACTTATTAGGGACAGGCAACATTCAGAGTAAATTTACAATAAATGTAACATGGAATAAACCATGTTTACTTTACCATTGGCCGAATCCAGCTTTCCTACATAAGATACAGGATAATAATAAATTACTTACCGCCCCTGCATAAAATGATCATTAGCATGCATCCTGACTACATGGCCACTGGCGCTGTTAAACCATATGGACATCTCTTTGCCTTATAGGACTTCAAGGTAATGCAATGACTCCAAAGTAGTTAGCTAGCCCCTAAGGATGCCTCGTAATACCCGTGCTCCCATTAGCACGCCAATGCTTCCTCCTAGGCCGAATCGGTCCCGGCGCCCCAGTACCGATTCGAGGAAACACACCACCAAACATTGTGCACAAGTTGTCCATGACCATGCGAATGCGGGACCGACTCGATAAGCATACAGTGCATGGTAGTTTTTGAAAGTAAATAGACAACTTGTTCATTTTGCAGCATTTTATCATCATTCTAGGCATCAATTCCATCTCAATTCAATGTTCAGTGGACAAGCATAATCTCAATTGTTGTTAACAGTGTAATCGATTCATTTCAATGTTCTATGTACTAGCATTCATTTCAATGTTCTATGTACTAGCTTTCATTTCAATGTTCTATGTACTAGCATTCATTTCAATGTTCTATGTACTAGCATTCATTTTAATGTTCTATGTTCTATCTCTAGCTTCTTAGTGGTACTGACTTGTGGCATTTAGAAACTTGATATCGATCAACGGATGTTGCAAGACAATTATTTAGTTGGCATGAAGGAATAGCGAGAGGGACAATACCACCACAGAGATCCACACTCACCAATTTAGAGAATCGCCGAGAGAGAGAGGAACACTTGTACGCTTAGCCTTCCGTCACGTGTCAGTCTGCATTGGCACCAAAAGTTTGGTTAATATCCCATCTCGTTGTGTTCTCTTCTCTCAGAATTCTCAAGAATGAATGCTATGCAAATCGATAAAAACGGGCAAGAATCAAATCATCAAAAACCATTCAGAAAAGCATCCATCAAAACCAAGCAACAAAACCAGCAGCAAAACATCGAGAGAAAACTCTTGGACGCATTTCAAGAGAAACCAATCCATCAGTTGAAAAGGTTCTTATGCACTTGTCCGTGATCGATTCGGTGCCGACGGTAAGTTTCCCCAATACTCGGTTCTGACCGAGTTAGCCCAGCCACAAGCCTTACATAGTGAACCGCTAGGAGCGGGACACTACATCCTGCCGGCCTCACCCGACACCGCCGACCCGGCCACGTCCCGGCGCCGCCATCCGCCGGCCCGACCAGCCCGGCACCGCCCAACCCCGACCGCCCCGTGCCCGACTGCGCCCCAGCGCCTCCCGCGCCTTTCGGCCGTTCCCCGCCGTGCCCTAGCCCAGGTGCCCGTCGATTTTTCTCCGACGATTTCGGCCAGACCCCGCCCCGGTCTCCGTGCGCCTCCCGCGTGCGCCCCGCTCTTCCAACAGCGCTGTCCAGCGTTGTTCCGGCGAGTTCCGCTGCTGCCCGCGAGTTTGGGACTTTCCCGAGTCCGCGGGAACGTGGTTTTCCTTCTCTATTTTTTGCATCTGAGAGCTCTAGCCGAGCAACCCAAGGTATATCTCGTGTCCCCGTGTCCCTACCTTAGTGTCGATGATGATACGGTCCCCGATCCCGTTACGGGATTTGGTTTAGGCGATTGTAGTTTCGGATTTTTTCGAATTCTATTTCAGAATAATTCGGTTCTGTGGATTCCGGTTTCCCGAACTTTATTTCGGGATTTCCGAATTTAATTCGGAAGTATTCTGTGGTTTTGGCTATATATAATTATGATGTGTTTTCGGGTTGGATATTATTTCTATGTGGAATGTTATTATGGATGGTTTGGGTTGTTTCCCTGGTTCGAGATATTGTTTATGTTGATTGTTGGCACCGTCCCAGGATTGGGTTGTCCCAATTACAGAGGAGATGCTGCCCAAATTTTCGAAAAAGTTTTCAAAAAATAAAGTATTTTAAAATGGGTTTCTATTTTCAAATTCGGTATTTTGCAAACGGATTACAAAAGTGGTTTTGTCGTTTTGAAAGGAGATTTTGGAGTTTCATATCCCAATTAGGCGACGACCATATCGGTCGAATGAGCCTCGGCGAAGCGCAAACGCTACAGGGTTCCTGTACGTTGAGGCGCTAGCCAGCAACATGACATTTGGACCAAGTCTGAGACGTATTTTACAACTATATTTATATTTATAATTATTTTTAGAACTGGTACTGCTATTAGTATTTTTGGTGCAGGGCTTCGGCCTAATGTTTGGACCGTTCGCGGCACTCAGAGCTCGCCTAGATGATTAATTTATTTATGTAAAAAATTGTAAAGGGCATAAGCCCAGTTTTCTATTTTATTTCGCTGTGACCCTGTATTGTGTAGTTTAGGTTTTTACTTTCTTTTCTGAGTTGGTTTTCGTTATTAGACGCGTAATTATAATTTGGGTATTAAATATTTTGTATAAAAATTAATAAAGTTTTTCACGATAAATTAACTTGAATAAAATATTGGTAAGATAACGAAGTCCATGTTTTATCACTAAAAGGAAAATCTAGTTTTATATATATATTTTTTAAAATACAAAGTTTTGCCAAATTAACCGGTAATTGCCATTTTTCTAATTAATCAATAACCGACTTATTTAATTAAAATAATAATGAACGTAGATTGTGACGTTAGACGATTTTCGGTAGATTAATTAATAATCTAAAATATGACTAGGATCTACTTCTAGAGATTGTAACTAGCACACCTAGAATGGTTTCATTATGCTTCTAAGCCAAGGTTCTCAACTGTAGGATCTCGGAGACGAACCTGACATCCTCCTCGGTACCATCTTTTTCGATCCAGTCAAATAATAGAGGCAAGTTACGTTTATGTTTTCTTGTATTTTATTTAGTAATTGTCAAGCTGCATGTTTAAACCACATTGCTACACGGAACCCTTTCCTAGGGTTCAATTATTGATTGATATTGATTGTGGGGATTGGGGGAATAGTATAACGTTTATGGCCAATACCCCCCCTATATTGCAGGATTGTGCGAGCTTACCCCTCTTACACACGAGGATAAGCCGTATCGCGTCGCTAGGACGCTATTGTATAACCCAAGCCGGTCATAGACGATTACACATTCAAATCACATTGTTTTTAATCGTAGAACTACTGGAAAATATTGTTTCAACTGTTTAGCCTGCACTTTTCCATTATTATTTGAAATATGACATACATATTCGTACTTGCTCCTTCCTGATTGGAGACAACATTTTTAGGTGACATTGAGGATGCTGAGCTATTATACAATAGCTACTATGACCCGGTTTTGTACCATGTGGTGTTGCCGGAGTCCCCCTTGGAGGATGCAGGACCTGAGGTCGACGAGCCGACCGCTTAGCTAGTCATTTTCAGTTTCTAGTTTTATTGTTTTAGAATTTCACTACCAAAATTTATTGTTTTAGCGACGGCCACATCCGTCGCTAAGACGACGGTAATTACTATTAGCGACCGATTGCCGACGGATATTGGCCAAAAAAATTCGTCGGCAATCAGCTCGTCGCTAATAACCTTCCGTCGCTAAGTTGTTGTCACATGACGGGATAGCGACGGATATTCGACGTCACAATACGAAGCATTAGCGACACATTTCTGACGGACTGTCGTCCACTTCAACTATTAAGTACTGAACTGTGTAGACAATAGCGACGTAAATTTCCGTCGGTAACCCGTCGTAAAAGCGTATCAGATCGTATCGTTCCGTCGCTAATCCGTCGACACCTTCGATAACAAATGACGGATTAGCGACGGTTTTCTGACGAAAAAGCCGTCGACCAGCTTCTGGAAATTCATGTCATTTCCAGCAACTTGGCGACGGATAAGTCGTTGCTTTGCCGTCGAAATATATCGACCGAATAGCGACGAATTAACCGTCGACCTTGTTCTGGAAATTCTTGTTATTTCCAGAACACGGGCGACGGATAGGTCGTCGCTCTTCCGTCGAACAATATACTATGCCGACGGATAGTCCGTCGACCATCCGTCGCTACCTGGGAAAATTTTCAAATATCCAGTTAGCGACGGAATAACCGTCGAAAAGTAGTCAAAAACTGGTGATGACCGTCGCAAAACGGTCACAAGTCCGTCGCTAACTGAGAATATTTTGAAAAAAAATTACAGCGCTTTCCCTGTTCGCAAAAATTTGCATAAACCAAACCAATATATAATGCACACCAATTATCCAACAATCACATAGACCAAATATATTATGCACACCAATTATCCAAGAATCACATAGACCAAATATGCACATACGAATTTAATGCACACCAATTATCCAAGAATCATATAGACCAAACCAAATTAATATAAAATAGACATCAATTATCCGGAAGAGTAACCTAATATCCATCGTTATAATCCGATCATTGCACAAATATTCCAAATTTTTCACAAATATTCCAAAACATATAGGAAAGAGTTGGCCAGTTACAGTAACCTAATATCCAATCCTGACGACCGATCATAGCACAAATATTCCAAAATTTTCACAAATATTCCAAAACACATAGAAAAATCGACTTTGGCCTCAACAAAGACCACAAGTCAGACGATGAATCCTCACAGCCAGGGATGATAGTTGCGTTGAGGCATGTACCACTCTATCAGCCACTGTGCATACGAAGGCTCAATCTGGTTGAGGTCTTCTGTAGGGACAGGAGGGTCGGTCCCGATGCTACTACTCTCTGACGGTGGCTCCTCCTTAGCTTCAAGCTTGGGAGCAATCTCTTCCCTGATGGTCATCGGTTCTTCCTTGACCTCGACCTTTGGTAACACCTTCTCCTTAACAGTCACCGGCTCTTGTTTGACGACGGAGACTTCCTCCGTGTCGACCTCCAAGGGTTTCTTGCCTCGACCCCTTCCTCGACTGGCAGCACCACCTCGACGAGTCCAAGGAGCCATCTTTCTGACAACAGAAATTTTCATATAGGGTAAAGAAATTTACTCAAGTTATAAAAGTTGTGACGTTGGTTTTTTGCGTTCATCATCATTAGAGGGAGCAGCACTGGAAAAGTTGTGACGTTAGTAGCATGAGAGAGTAAAAATCTGTATCACAAGACTAACAGAATTACTATGTAATCATGTACTCACCAATAACCGGATGTAACTGGAGTCGTTGGGCCTATCGTGCAGTAATTTGTGGATCCGCTGGTATAGGCCAGATGTACTTAGTATCTAGTGTATCAGATTAGTATCGGTCTATCGGTTTGGTATAGGACGTATCATATTGGTATTAGCCTTAACAAATTGGTATCGTCCTATATCCGATATGTACATGTATCGGCCGAATAGCTAGGATTCATAATGGTCTTATCGATTTGGTATCGGTCATATCCGATAGGTATCGGCCATGTTGGATTAGTATAGACTATTTCGGATTAGTATCGTGGAAGGTTTAGTAACAACTGTACTTGGATTTCTCTCTTCTCGAGCTAGAATACCATTGCAAGAGAATCACCAGATCGTGATTGGCCAGTTACAGTAACATACATACTTCCTTTTCCATCAGGAAAAGCGAGATTGAAAAGGAAGTATGTATGTTCTGTAACTGGCCATCTACGCTCTCGTGACTCTCTTACAATGGTAATCTAGCTCTAGAAAAGAGAAATCCAAGTACAGTTGTTACTAAACCTTCCACGATACTAATCCGAAATGGTATATAATAATCCAACACCGCCGATACCTATCGGATATGACCGATACCAAATCGATAAGGCCAATATGACTTAATGGCTATACGGCCGATACATATCGGATAGGACGATACCAATTCGCTAAGACCAATACCAACCGATACGGTCCATACCAAAACGATAGATCGATACTAATCCGACACGGTCAATACTTATAAGTACCTACGATCCAGGAGGTTGATCCGCTAGTACATCCATGTACGAACAACGAAGTAACGATCCATTTCAATTTGGATGTGAAAATCTGTATCGTAAGACAAACTAAACATAATCAGTTCTATTTCACATGCTTAATTGCCATGTATGGGAACGAATGGCTCAGAACACAACCCAAAATTCATTCTAGCATACATTAGTGTGAATCATCTACGTTCTGTACATATAGTGTAGTATATGTTCTTATCGTATCTAGTATCTGAAGGAT
The DNA here is from genome assembly GCA_029216955.1 of Iris pallida. Lineage (NCBI taxonomy): Eukaryota > Viridiplantae > Streptophyta > Magnoliopsida > Asparagales > Iridaceae > Iris > Iris pallida. The sequence continues at coordinate 5,470 of JANAVB010019020.1, read as the reverse complement.
GTAACAGAATCAAGATAAACTCACATAATGTTTGCAGTCTTGGTCTCAACTGTCTTCGATTCTATGATCCCATGTCTTAGGTTAAATAAATCACTAACCTCATCACGGTGAGTCTTGGTGTAGCACTCAAATGTGGGGCACCCGTAAATTCGCCGAGGTTTTAAATCATCGACATTGAGTTTTAAACCCTCACGTAGCCTTTCTGCTTCACTTCTAGGGTCAAGCAGCATCTTCTTGCAAGCTTCGGTCTTCAGATACTTAGTGTCAAGATTCTGGACACTTTCGTAGAGCATGTCAACACATCCTAGCGTCAATTTTCTCGGCAGGAAATTGACGCTAGGATGCGTTGACATGCTCTACGAAAGCGTCCAGAATCTTGACACTAAGTATCTGGAGACCGAAGCTTGCAAGAAGATCCTGTTCGAGCCTAGAAATGAAGCAGAAAGGCTACGTGAGGGTTTAAAACTCAATGTCGATGATTTAAAACCTCGGTGAATTTACGGGTGCCCCACATTTGAGTGCTACACCAAGACTCACCGTCTGTATATTCAGTTATTGGCGCTCGATGTCCCTATGGTAAGGCAATGGATGAGGATATTGCGTGGGAGGGGGTTGCAGATGGAGGCAACAAGGATGGCGTGTTTGTAAAAGGAGGGAAAAGAAACATAATCACAGACGATTTACATGTAAGGCCATTCTATTCCATGGAGTCTGCGTTGTCTATTTTTCGAAAGCATGGGATCATAGCATCGAAGACAGTTGAGACCAAGACTGTAAACATTGGCCGCGATGAGGTTAGTGATTTATGTAACCTAATGTAGTAATTTTGTAATTTAAAGTTGGAAGAACATGCAAGTAGCCTTATAGTTTCTGTCTCACCAGTCGAATGACTTAATTCCCAAGTATCGGAATGAGTGGCTCAGAACACAACCTAAGATTCATTCTAGCATACATTAGTGAGTTCATCTTGATTCTGTTACGTCCTTCAGATACTATATACGATAAGAACATAGATGATTCACACTAATGTATGCTAGAATGAATCTTGGCTTGTGTTCTGAGCCATCCGTTCTGATCAAGCATCTTCCTTCTCCTCCACCATGGCTCTGAACCAATCTGCTCCTCCCTACTTCCCTTCTTTTTATTTGACTCTCTCAGCCACATATGACATCCAGCTCGAGTGTAGAGTCGGAGGAGAAGAAGTAGGCAGGAAGAGGAGGGGGAAGCAGCACAGCCGGAGGCATGACCCGGAGGAAGTACATAGGTTTTCTTCATAGTTCTCCTATGCACACCCTCCGGGTCATGCCACCGGCTGTGCTGCTTCCCCCTCCTCTTCCTGCCCACTTCTTCTCCCCCGACTCTACACTTGAACTGGATGTCATATGTGGCTGAGAGAGTCAAATAAAAAGAAGGAAAGTAGGGAGGAGCAAATTGCTTCAGAGCCATAGTGGAGGAGAGGAGAAGGAAGATGCTTGATCAGAACGGATGGCTCAGAACACAAGCCAAGATTCATTCTAGCATACATTAGTGTGAATCATCTATGTTCTGTACATATGGTATAGTATATGTTCTTATCGTATCTAGTATCTGAAGAACGTAACAGAATCAAGATGAACTCACTAATGTAATACTAAGACATCATCTACTACTATATAAGATATAGTGATAGGTTGTCGTATCATCATTACCGAGGGATAAGGGTTGGAGGACAGGCAACTTTATCTACGGCTACATAGTTTCTGCCTCGCCAGTCGAATGGCTGCAGGGACTATGTCCTGATCACCATGTCGTACCGTAGATTAATGCAAATGGAGCTGAAAATATCCGTCGCTAATCGGTCACTAGTCCGTCGGTAACTGAGAATTTTTTTGAAAAAAAAAATTGCAGCACTTTTCCTGTTCACAAAAATATGCATAAACCAAACCAATATATAATGCACACCAATTATCCAAGAATCACATAGACCAAATATGCACATACGAATTTAATGCACGCCAATTATCCAAGAATTATATAGACCAAACCAAATTAATATAAAATAGACATCAATTATCCTGAAGAGTAACCTAATATCCGTCATTATAATTCGATTTATCTTCAAGTGTGAGAACGGATGGCTCAAAACACAAGCCAAGATTCATTCTAGCATACATTAGTGTGAATCATCTATGTTCTGTACATATGGTATAGTATATGTTCTTATCGTATCTAGTATCTGAAAAACGTAACAGAATCAAGATGAACTCACATAATGTAATACTAAGACATCATCTACTACTATATAAGATATAGTGATAGGTTGTCGTATCATTATTGCCGAGGGATGAGGGTCGGAAGACAGTCAACTTTATCTACGGCTACATAGTTTCTGCCTCGCCAGTCGAATGGCTGCAGGGACTATGTCCTGATCACCATGTCGTACCGTAGATTAATGCAAATGTAGCTGGAGCCAAAATACAGAAACCAAAATACAGAATCAAATTCCTGGGACGGATGGCTCAGAACACAACCAACCGGAGAGGATACTCTGAGAGATCCATCTGAGTAGGACGTATACTCTGAGAGATCACATTTACAAGAATGATATCAGTAGTGGGATTGAGTGCTGGAGGGGATATTATCAGAGTATACGTCCTACTCAGATGGGTCTCTCACCGTTACTATTTTTTTCTGACAGCATGGTGGATGTGCTCCGTCAACAGATTCTTGCTCCGAGCTAAAACTTTGCCCCGGAGCTCAAGTAGACATCCTTCGTGTAGAGCTCGAGTGAGAGGTTCCTGACAGCATGGTGGTCTCCTTTGTCAAAGTATCCGTGCTCATCCCACTATTCGACAAAGGAGACCACCATGCTGTCAGGAACCTCTCACTCGAGCTCTACACGAAGGATGTCTACTTGAGCTCCGGGGTAAAGTTTTGGCTCGGAGCAAGAATCTGTTGACGGAGCACATCCACTATGCTGTCAGAAAAATTAGTAACGGTGGGAGACCCATCTGAGTAGGACGTATACTCTGATAATATCTCCTCCAGCACTCAATCCCACTACTGATATCATTCTTGTAAATGTGATCTCTCAAAGTATACGTCATACTGAGATGGATCTAGTATTCTCTCTTGTTGGTTGTCGTATCATCATTGCCGAAGGATGAGGGTCGGAGGACAGTACAAATAGTCTAATACAAAAATAACTCAATATGTAGTCCAATACAAATAGTCTAATACAAAAACAACCCAATACAAATAGTCCAATACAAATAAGTACTAATAGCTAATGAGAACCACGCTGCTCACGCAAACGCTCAGTGATACGTTCACGCAACCACCTCGAAAAAGCGAGATTTTTGGCGCGAGGAGAGCTGTCGTCCATTGCAAGGACTCCATGAAGAGTCCTCTCGGTCTCACTAGCTACCGGTGCTGGATGAATAGAACTCCCGGTCTCACTAGCAACCGGTGCCACTTCTTCCTTAACTGTAGGAGGAGCCACCTCAGCATTCACTGTTTTCCTCAAACGACGTGTCGCTCCTCGGGTCATGGGTGCCATCTGGTAAGATCGATAGTCACAAATAATATAATTGTAACATAAGCAAGCTAACTAAAGGAACCATCATGTAATTTGAGTACATTTTCGAAAGCCGATAAAGTATAAAAAATTTGATTTTTTGCCAAGTGTGAGAACGAATGGCTCAGAAGATAACCCAAGATTCATTCAAGCATACATTAGTGTGAATCATCTATGTTCTGTACATATGGTATAGTATATGTTCTTATCGTATCTAGTATCTGAAGAACGTAACAGAATCAAGATGAACTCACATAATGTAATACTAAGACATCATCTACTACTATATAAGATATAGTGATAGGTTGTCGTATCATCATTGCCGAGGGATGAGGGTCGAAAGACAGTCAACTTTATCTACGGCTACATAGTTTCTGCCTCGCCAGTCGAATGGCTGCAGGTACTATGTCCTGATCACCATGTCGTACCGTAGATCAAATGGAGCTGGAACTGGAGCCAAAATACAGTACTACTTCACCATGTCGTACCATTTTACTCTCTCTCTCTCCTCCCCTCTCCCTCCGGCGCTCTCACTCTCTCCGGCGCTCTCACACTACTAATTCCTATGTGTTTTAAGTGTGAGAACGGATGGCTCAGAACACAACCCAAGATTTATTCTAGCATACATTAGTGTAAATCATCTATATTCTGTATACATATCGTGTAGTGTATGTTAACCTTATCGTATCTAGTATCTGAAGGACGTACGTAACAGAATCAAGATGAACTCACTAATGTAATACTAAGACATCATCTACCACTATAAGATATAGTGATAGGTTGTCGTATCATCATTGCCGAGGGATGAGGGTCGGAGGACAGGCAAGTTTATCTACGGCAACATAGTTTCTGCCTCGCCAGTCGAATGGCTGCAGGGACTATGTCCTGATCACCATGTCGTACCGTAGATTAATGCAATTAATGGAGCTCGAAATATCCATCGCTAACCGGTAACTAGTCCGTCGCTAACTGAGATTGTCACATACACATATGTATATCACAGCTAGATGTATAGATATATACATCTATACAGAAGCACACAACTGATAGAACTCGCACTGTCCTTGAGACAGTGAACATATACACCATGAATCCAAACCCCATATATATTCACATTTACTAATCCAAACACCACCAAACTAATGGAACACCCAATATGGATAACATATTATTTAGCCAATATATAAACTCAGATGAATTTGAGAAGCAAAGCCACCCGCCGCCCCAAGCCCGCCGCCCAGTAGTTCGGTTGCATATATATGAAGAGTGCTTATGGGTGTGCGTCGGTTGCAAATAGCCCCGACGCACCCGCCCCAAGCCAGCCGCCCAGCCCCCGACGCCACCGGCCCAAGCCCACCGCCCAGCCCCCGACCCAAGCCAGCCGTCCAGCCCCCGACGCCCCCGCCCCAAGCCAGCCGCCAGCCCCCGATGCCACCGCCCCAAGCCCACCGCCAGCCCCCGACCCAAGCCAGCCGCCCAGCCCCCGACGCCCAACCCCAAGCCCGCCTCCCAGACCCCGACGCCCCCGCCCCAAGCCCACCGCCCAGACCCCGACGCAAGCAAGCCCCCAGCCTCCGACGCCCCAACCCCAAGCCCGCCTTCCGACCCCGACGCCCCGTCCCAAGCCCACCGCCCAGACCCCGACCCAAGCAGCCGCCCAGCCCCCGACGCCCCAACCCCAAGCCCGTCTCCCAGACCCCGACGCTCCCGCCCCAAGCCCAACCGTCCAGACCCCGACCAAGCCAGCCGCCCAGCCCCGACGCCCCAACCCCAAGCCAGCCGCCCAGCCCCGAGCCCCGCCAAGCCCACGCCAAGCCCCCGACCCAAGCCAGCCGCCAAGCCACCGGACGGCACAGCCCCAAGCGCGCCGCCCAGCCCCTATACGACACCGCGAGAGAGAGAGAGAGAAGGGGG